>MU622318.1:50634-85287 GCA_025399235.1 Backusella circina FSU 941 | reverse complement strand
AAAAATATGAAATATGTTTACTCTCAATATTTGTAAACCTGTTTTCATTTATTTAATTTTACTTCAAAGATCATGAATAGAATTCTAGATCGAGTTCAACACGAACTCCTACATCGATTCAAGCTTTTTATTTATGATCAAATGATATAGTATTTTAACAAAAGTGGTTTTCAGGGACATCGCATTTCAGCGTATTATATATATATATATATATATATATATATATTGCAAGGTTTTCTCTTTCAGTTTTTTCAACCGTCTAAAAATATAATTGGTAAGCCATATATGGAATGAATCGAGGTTTCCTTCCAAATTATAACATATGTTACTGGTCTACTCTATTATATGATAAATAGTAAAAATAAATAACATTGTTATATTAAAGCGATATTATCTTATTAAGTGATTCAACTTATTTAATATACTTAAATGAAAACAACTTTACAATGCATATTTATTGTAATAACAAAAAAAAAAAAACCTTGTATTACTTAAACTCTTAATATGAATAATAACATTGACCTATTTTAGAGGTGGTTGGAGAGAGTATTGGAAATACAGATATGCCATTGTTAGTGTTGAATGCATTCCTTCAATGGCACCTTATTTAAGAAAGTATTTAAAGTAATATAATCAATTGATAGCAACTACATACATTGAGGACGTAGATTAGATCGCTGGTTCCAACTTAAAGTAGTTGACTTGCTAACAAAAAAAAAAAATGTAGATCGTTTGTGATCATGCTTAGTGTTACCATTAATTTTCGAATCTAGATTTTGATAACAAACTACTCCTTCTTTTTTTAGCAGAATCATATGATATTTTCATAAAATTGGCAATATTAAGAACAAATATAACTGAATTCCAGAGTATACATCCATATACTTAAATAATAAATTCATCATAATATTTTAATCAATTAATCTTTAACTCAAGACACACACACACACACACACACATATATATATATATATATATATATGCAGATATAGATAAAGATAAAGATCAAAATAGTAAAGGGTCTAAATCGATTATGACTTTCTGGATTATAAGTGCGAAGCTATTTTCCGGGATTTAAATCCAGATTACAGGCTGACATCTAAATTTAGATGCACTTACCAGGAAAAGATTTGCGTTGCCGCAGCAATGCTCCACGAGCAATCAAAATAACCCAAGTGTTTAATCAGATAATTTGATTGGGCGAGTAATGTTTTAATATATTATTGTAGAATTCTCTATTTCAGAGAGCCTAAATATATTTGAATAAAACTATATGAAAGATTTCTTCATTATAAACCCTTGGAATGGTTTAAAGGAATACATTGAAGATATGTATAATGCCGTTTGAAAAGATATATTCTTCGTCGTAGAATTTACCATTGACCCCCACAATATTGATTCTGGACTCTTTTCTCATTTACTCTACCTTCTCCTACTGAGAACCCAGGACTTCAAACAAAAACTATATTAATAAAGTGGCATTTATCTCAACCTTTTCTCTCTCCAAACAAGCTAAAAGTCTAGAAAAAGCTATTTTCAATCAGATATTTCCTGAAAATAAAAAAAAAATGGTAGCTCAAGCAAATTGCGTCTTGTTGTACCACGAAAAGATGAGCAGGAGATCTAGACTTCTAAAGTAGCGTTAAGAGCTATTCATTTAGAAGAGATAAAAAAGAATAAGCTAAATTAAAGCATAAACATACACAGAAATAGGCAACGAAAATGCAATGGACAAAAACGTCAATTCTATAATTGGAACGAAGTTTTGACATCATATTAAAAAAAAATAAGGGGGATATACATCTGCTGAATATACTTTCGTTGTTCGCCACACTAATCAATTTAAAGTTTTGTACCACATTTGCTTTATGGCAACTGACACCAAAAAGAAAGGGGTAAAATACGAAAAATATGTACGTTTTCGTGGCGTGTCAAAATTGGTATTTGTTACGAGAAACGAAAAGCTTTGTTCAGCTGGTAACACCTCAAATTCAGTTCCAGTTTACTTCCAGTTGTTGCCGCAAAAAAAATTATCCTACAAAAATATCCCAGCCACTTTGTTATTTTTGATTATAAAAACTCAATAGGATTTTTAGGTTAGGCGTCATATTTTCTTTTCTTTTCTTCTTCTTCTTCTTTTTTTTTTTTTTTCCAATAAATAAATAACTCCAAATAATGTTTAGAACAGCTAAAAAACTATCAAAACACTTAAAGTTAAAAAAAAGTCATTCCGATGGTAGTGATTCTGACGATGACATGGAGATAATAGCTCCTAATCGCAAGGTCAAGGAACAACCCTTTTTGATCAAGATTGACAGAGTAAGTACTCGTGGCAGTATCAGCAGTAGTAGTAGTAGCGACGAAGAAGCTTCTCCGGTCGAAATACCTAACTATGGACTCAAGCGTTTAAGTTCGCCCTTACCTCAACTCTCCAGGAGCCAAACCACGCCAAATATAGAGCCTACTGATAACCTCGAAGAGGTAAATAAGGTGAATACAAACAATTTGGACCTTCTTTTATCTATGGAGACACAAGAACGAGTCGAGGCTCTAGCAGAAAGAAAGCGTGAAGAGTTGGTGCAACAAAAGAAAAAAGACAGTGAGATGTTATCTCCACGTCCTACAGCTATCAAATTTGAGTTACCCGTCACGCCTCCTCGCTCAAGGTCACCTACTAGACTTGCATATCCACGTGCAAGGCCGATTCGATCTCTCCCTGAAGAGGGATTAGTTGCGAATGTAAAAAGACATCCTGTTCCTGTCCAGAAACCAAAAAGACAGGGATGGAGAACAATATTCGGTGATAGAGACGAAGAAAACCCTCGAAATAAAGGAATTCCAATTACGTTAAACACAAGAGTAAAGTTAACCAAGAGACCGTTACCAACGTTTGGTATTGTAAAGTATATGGGCGAGATTGGTCTCGACGAAGGTGTATACTTTGGTATAGAGCTAGATCATGGTGGTAAGTGTTTCACTGTTACAGGATTAATATAAACTTTATTCATGTGTGTATATTTATTTAGTTGGTAACTGCGATGGTAGCTTAAAAGGAAAACGCTATTTTGAAACCGATACAAATTATGGTATATTTTGTAAACGATATGAAATTGAGCCTGTTCCAGAGTCGTAACCACCATTCCTTTCGTCATCACATTACCGATACCCACTCTTCATTTCATCATAATTATAATAGATAATTTATCATCAAAACAATACTATGAAATCTTATGAATAAAATTTATTTTCTACATTGTTTTTTCACATTTAAAGAAAAATAATATAGTTTCAATTAGATGTAGATAACTATATCCGCCTCACAGGGGTGTCGGAGTCATCTGATGATTCTGATAAATTTATTTCAATGCCAAGCTGTGATCGAAGTTGATTATTTTCATTTTGAATATTACGTATGTGATCGATAGTTAATGCTAATAGCTTTGCTCTGTGGCACTTTTTTTCACTTTCTGATGACTGCGGAATAAGCTCCGAGAGCTCCATCATCAAGCGATTCTAAAGTATTGTCTGTTAAACACAATACTTTTTTTAAGAGTTAGAGGGATATCTTACTAAATGATCTCGACGTCTCCTTTCAACACGATTATGTGTTTCTCTTCTTCTTTTTATTCTAGTTATTGCAGTATCGCTATCAACACTTGTTTTATTGAGAATGTTGATTCCATGAACGACTAATTTAGTAGGCAGTTTGCTTTGACTTAATTTTCGAGCCATCGAGTCTGGACTGTGTATTTTTATTTTTTCTTGTAGAGGATAGTGTGCTCTCTTTTCAGAAATATTCATGTTAAAATGATGGTTTAATGTGACTAAAAGAGGTTTCAAATAAAATATCAATCCCTAGTTCTTATATTTTGCGATGTATACTAAGAATGCACAGCAAAAATCACTCGACTATGCTTGTTCTTGCGTCAACAGGGGAGGTTTGGAAGGGAGTAATGCTGTCCTACATGCTTATTCCAATAGCAAAATATGAGCAACCTCAAAAAGTATTTTTTATTCTATTTTCTTTTATTTTTGGTCAATGACCTAATTTTTCCTTTCTGAGAAATTGTGTGGGAGGGGAGTTTCAACCAATGTCAAAACGTGAAAATGTATTTCAGCTTACCACGTTGGTCAAAATATAAGTGTGTATGTTGTTTGATAAAAGTAAAAGATATAAGTTGCTTCATAATAATCACTATTGTAATCTTCTATTTTATAGCAATTAAAATACGGAGATTATTGGCACAAGTAAGGTGCTTCATAACATTACTGCATCAACCAAAAGGCTGACAATAAATATTACTTAATGACCTTATTTTAAGTTTAATTAAGGTTGACTTGAGAAAATTTGGTTTATTAAGAAAAAAGAAAATACATGAAAATAGAGTTATCAAATAAAATCACTAAGTGAATCTTTTTTTTTTAAAAAGAAAAAAGATGCTATACAGAGGAAAGTATATATTACAAAATAAACTTGATATCTTGAGAAAGTTCACCAAGCAATTGTACACGATTTTGTTGATATTGTCAAATCGATGCCATATTAATGTGGTTATCTCGTTTGAATTCTCCTGATATCTATCAAATATAACTATTCAGGGTAGGAGTAGGGTTACTATGTAAGGGTTGCCGACATTAATATTATCAAGATTTCTTGCGATTCATATAGAAACATAAATTTAATAGGATTATACGCTTTTTGCTTCTTTGGTATCTCATTAGATCTTAAAACTACTGATCTTAATGAAGGGAGGTTATATATAATATTAGAGGTCAAAAATTCAAAAGTAAGTAGGTAGAGACAGTAAATATACAGCCTTGGCATTTGTAATTGCAGAATATAAGTGTTTGTACATATAGCTTTAGGTACGACTACCAAAACCCATACCAAATAGAATGCAAACTCCGGTATTTGGCACAACTTGGTAGAAAGTTTAGCTATAAAGGTCTTTGTAGTTACTACACACATTACTCGGATATAAATAAAATTATTCATCATATATTTTAAATGTTGCTTTGTTGTAATTTGAAGTATTCTCTAAAACAAATTATGTGCCTGTATTCGTTCATATGTTTTTTTTTTGTTTTTTTTTTGCTCAGATTGAAAGACCTCTCTGGTGTAATGGCGCATTTTTCCGAGGGTTTTTCTATAGTGGGTTGTTACTATTTTTACAATGCAAAAATGATTTGATCATTGTACTTGACGTTTTTAGTTCTAAATGAGGATGGTTTTAAAAACCATTGCCCAATTCTCGGGAATATGCACCCAAAAACCAGCGGTGCCAATAGGATACAATGCTAGTAGAGGTAGATTTTTTTATTGAGCTCTTGCATTTCAATATTAGCATACTTATAAAACATGATATCATCCAAGATATGATGCTTTTGTCTTAGGTCAAACGAGAGTTGTATATATTACAATTAAGGTTTACGTTGACACATGACATTCAAATATGTAAAATTATGCTATAGTTGTATTGTCTTGTGAATTATAAGCAATGATTTACTGACCTACTGTTTATTTCAAGATATTGAGGAAAAATTACAAATTAATGAGAAAAGTGAAGAGGATAGTTGTATAAATGAAGACAATCCATAGAGTAGATAACCAAAGCATGTTGTCAATACCATGAATCAGAAGGAAGTTAACGATATATGGGATCCATTTAGATGCTTAAACATATTCCCTTGTGTCATTATTCATTGGGTTGGATCATGAACTTATCCCGCTTTTTTCTTGTCTCAATAATTTGAAGTTTTTTCTCATTTTCTTGAAAAAGACAATACATTGTAAATACGCACTGTAGTTAGTTATTTTATATTCGTTAAGAGAAGTGATAGAGATAAATGGACTTTCCCAACAAATCTAAGCTAGCCATTAGACTTTATTTTGGATATCAGTCTTCATGCGACTACAAAAGTTGATCTCTTTCCAATCTTAAAGGTTATGCAATATCCCACACTGTAGGATATAAATGACGCATTTCTGAAAAGTAGTAATAAGCCACCAATAATAGCAGACAAAATATCCTACACATTTTTGATCAAGTAACCTAATACTAATCCAGCATGATTCAACCCCTCCCCCATTTCCCTCTCTATCTCGCTCTTTCTCATATCATACCAAATCTCCATAGTAGCATATACTTTTTTAAAAAATAGCATGAAGAAAAATCATGACCTTGAAATTTATTCATGTACCAAATGGAAAACACAGATTTTTCATTTTCAAGGTTGTAACTGTGGGTGGCCAAAGATAGAACCAGAGAAATCAAAAATGCTGTATTTAACCCTTTTGAATGTGTGCTTATTTTGTTGTTGTTTAACGGAGACGACGGGCTTCACGTTCAGATTCCAAAAGGCAAAGGATGTCGTTTTCGCGAACAGGACCCTTGACGTTACGGATAATGCTACGGTTACTGTCGTCCATGAATTCAACGCGGACTTGAGTAACACCACCACGGGAGCCGGTACGGCCAAGAACCTTGGTAACTTTGGCGAGCTTAACGGGCTGCTTTGAAGCGTCCTATTATAACAAACACATTGATACGTATGATTAGATCTCCTGTAATGATTGATCCATCAATCCATTTGCTGTGATCATCGATTATTGCTTTATGAATAATTGTACATACCATATCTAGGGTCAATAAGAAAAGGGAGGATATCTACTTGATGAAGTTTCTCACTTCTTTTGGTCTCTTCGCAGCCCAGAGAGAGGAGATTCATTTACTAGATTTGTGCTATTCTTCCGGCTGGTCCGTCCCGGACTCTCATCGAACTCAAAGTCACACCAATTAAACTCAATGGTCTTTTTTCGTTGATATGCTGTTTTTAAGTACTTGTCCATATTATTGAAAATAATCAGGTAAATTGGTTATTTAACATTAAAAGTATATATGATTATAGTTATATTTATATTTATTTACATGTAATTGCATATATATATATATATATATATCTACAGTAGGTATTCCTTTCTTCTTCTACTGTTTTAGACACCTCCCTCTGTTTACTCGACTACAACCCTTTTCAAATAATAAACAACTACTGCTAAAGCAGAAAAGCATCAATGTACCTCTTTTGGGTGCTTTCCTTACTAAGTGTTTCGTTAGTAGCCTCTGAACATCACTGTATAGAACCGGCAGACTGTCCTTTTTATCCAGTTCAGAGTTGTTATGCTACAAAAGACGGAATGTTATGCCAGAACCGACGTAAGCTCTTCTGTTTTTATATCAAAAGATTAAATAGGAGGGTAATTTGACAAAATAAAAAAAAAAAAATAGATCCTGGTTTTGAATTGAGCATAGATCCCATTTACACTTTTCTTTACATTCCATTTACACTCGAGAATGATACCGGCACTCCTTGTACGAGTATACCTATTTCAGACGAACTTATTAGCTATGTTGAATATCGTGGACCCGATGTAATCGAAGTGGACGACTTACCCCTTATTGGAAACTGCAGTCGTATGTCATATTGTGATAAAAAAACAAAAACATGTCAACCAAAGAGAATGTATCGCTCGCCTTGTCAATATAATATGCAATGCTATTACGGCATTGATGGTATCCCGGGACATTGTACTAACCATTCTATTTGTGATGCACGAAGTGATATTCTTTATTATAACCCACCTCAACAATGGAAAGTTGGTGATGATTGGCGACCTGCTATTATAGCAGTCTTGGCTACAGGTTCTATAGTTATTGCAGTGATTATAGGCCGTAATCAACTTTCAAAATTAGCTAAAAAAATTAAGGTCGTTATCGAAAAATGGCAAAACCCCGACACATCTGTGCAGCCTATTCCTTTTGAGAATGAAGAGGCTTGGTCAAGGCACCATGACTCTAGATGGTGGAAACAAGTGCCTGGAATTAAATGGTTTTATAGTAAATTAAAACGAGATGGCCAGGGTCAATACTATCAATTAAACAATAGAATGAATGGTGTCGAAGAGCCTCCTCCTTACCAATAGTAAATACTTACTTCTCCTTCCCTCTCCTCTCATCTGTTATTCAATATCCAATTCCCTCCCTTTTTTTTTCTGTATTTAATGTTTTTCTAAACTGGTTTTTTGAACAAATATATATATCTCAATGAAAATGCTTATATTTAATAAAAATGGTAATAATATTCTTTATATTCTGTAATTAATATTATTATTAAGTACAATATCCCAAGCAAACTGATGAGATTCTATGCTGTAATTATTCATAAGGAATGTCTGACTCAGGCAATCCTCTGTTTGGATTGGTGTTAAGTTGTTAATGACAAATCCATTGTTGGTTTCATCCAAGGGATGTATGACGGTTGATTGGCCCATATGGAGTAATCCTGATGTTCGTGGTGGTAAATGCGCCATAATATCCTGAGGATCTGTGATACGAATTGTCTCTACGTTTTCCTCTAGGGATTGGATAAATGCTTTGTTTCCTAATCGAGGAGCGTGAATTGTCACCACTGTGATGGCTCGCTCTGTCAATAGTTTTGTTGTGCGTAAAGAGTAAGCACACAAAGATGCAACAGCTAATTAATAATAATAAAAAAGTTATATCATTAGTTTATTATTATTGTTTAGATTTCTATTTTAGCGTTAAAGTTGCTTACCTCCACCAACGGAATGTCCTACAATAGTAACTTTGTAATGAGAAGGCATTGTGCTACAGAGTCGCATTAATAATGTCACCACTCTCATCTCGCATCGGCGCCAGGCTGTAAGAGCGCAATCCAAAACCCAATGCGTTTGATCCTCCTCCATTTTATCTTGGTATTCACCATCGTTGGATCCATTTTTCTTGTCTGATTTGCTATTATTTCCTGTGGATATATATTCTGCATGTGATTGCTTTAATTTTGGTGATTCCAATACCTCAGTCCATGGCACAGGTACAAATGAAGTATTTTTCAGCATGCTGTGTGACACAGTGATTCCAGGAAATACTACAATAATTTCTTCATGCTCTTCATCCACTGCGACAAAACCATGCTTTTCGAGGGCTGTTGTTCTTTCATCTTCATCGACATCATCTTTCTCTTCTTCGCTTAGATCCTCTTCTTCTTCTTCAATGATGCCTGAAAAATCACTGATACTGCTTGTACTATGAGATGTGGTTCTTTCTGGCGGAATATATTGAAAGGCAGAATACGCATGGGGTTTTTCGTTACTCGAAAATGAGCCGAATGCTCGTCGTTGAGGTGGTATGGCGGAAGCCGTATTGATGAGACGAGATTCATTGTTACCATTAGTGCCACTTGTATTACTCAATAAAAACTGATTGTTTATAATCGGATATTGATAATATGAGAGAGGGAACATGACTGGCTCTTCCAAGAATGAAGAGAATTTTGAAATTGGTTGTAATTGTTGACGTTGTAGTTGATAGAGGGTTGTTTTTAGACTACAATTTGTACATACGATATGATTTAGGGTATCTTGTTTTTCTCCAAGAGAAAGGTCGTGCTCACAAAGTGGTATGTAACTGCAATAGCGGAGTAACCTTTTATGATATTCTTCATCGACGGCTTGGAATGGAGGATTAAATAGTAATTGGGTATTAATGGATGATGTAGCGAATGATGTTTTATTAGTTGGAATATAAGATGCTGCTTGTTGTAATAGTGCTTTTGGCAACGTGTAGATGCACTGACCGTAAATCTCGGGTGCTGTTCTACGTTGGACGAAGCGAATTAAGCGCTGGCTGAATGACTTTGTATGATTTTGTACATTTATCACGCCCAACATGGGCGAAATTGTAAAAGGTGCTTCGAGTTCTGATTTTTCGGATTCATTTAGCTCAAAAAAAGTGGAAAGTACATCGTGGACATTCTGCTCCTCTCGAAACTGCTGAATGAGCCAGGCATATTGTTCAATGCTTAATTTCATTAACTTGTTGTTTTTTCTATCAGGACTAGTTCCAAGCGTTATTTGTGATAACTTTGGTTCATAATGAACGTATGCCTTACTGTCAAAGTTTGATGAAATGATGGGTTGACTAGGAACAAATACCGTATTTGGGTGAAGTAAAGTCGGTGATCCTTGGTCTGATCCATCAAACTCGGTTGTCAATGTGACGGCGACGGCTTCTTTTGTATAGCCGTCTTGATTGTTCTTTTGTTGCCGCTTTTGTTGCTGGTCTCCTCTTCCAAGTAGTAGCTTAACTCCTTTGATTGATCGAATGAAACGTGAAGGTGAATTGTTTTCCTTTATTGAGACCATGTTATTTTAAATTGAAAACCAGTAAAAAGAAAATAAAAATGATTTTCGAAAAAAAATAAAAATAAATAAATAAAAAAATTAAAGAACACAGGTCAGTTTTGTCATACCATGGCATCATCTTCAGCTCGTTTAATCCTCGTGTTAAAAAAAAGAAAAAAAAAAGTATATGAAATAGCTCACCTTTCTCAGCTATTCTGTTATCTGTTGCATGGATTGATTTTATTGTTACCATGTTTTTTGTCTTTTTTATTACCATTTATTTGTTTGTTTGTGTTTGAAAAAGGAAATAAAAAGATAAATGTTAATTGACGTTCCTTAAAAGCTTAAAATTTTCTTTTGACTGAATATCTTATTTACAAATAAATTTACTAGTTTTTTGATAAGAGCATACCACAAGTTTTTTCTATTTTTTTTTTTTTGCTCTGTTTTCCTTCACACTTTCTTTTAACATGTGGAATAAGCTGTTTTAATTTCTATATCACCAAGCTCCAAATGTGTAACTACTTATTTCTAGAGTTAAAAAAAGAAAAACATCCAGCTTAGTACATGTTTGTGCATAAAGACTGTCTATCAAACCACTCCCAAGGATTTTTAATGGCGAAACGGGTTATCGTAGTAAATGCAATAAGGTTTATAGCATGCATATCTTTTATTAACATATTCGTATTTACGCGTTTGAGCAAGTGGACGATCCCTAAAAAAGAAGCCACTTTTTATTTACCGCCTCCGCTTTAAAAGGCAAAAACTCTTCTCGTTATTATTGGTTGATTCCCCCTCTCCACCATAAAAAGGTTATGTTATTGATTTGAGATCCGGCCAGGCAGTTGGTAATATCATCTTTAGAAAAAGATGATGGGATCAAATTGATGAAAGTACAATATACATATCATGTCTATTTGTTTATTTTGTTGAAATTAATTTTGAATCATCAATACATGCAAACGAAATAACATGTTTTTTTTCCATGCTTCATGTAAAATTTCCAATCATGTAAGAACTAGAGCTATAAGCCAAATGTCCACGTTTGGGATGCAGCAGTAATGTTCTTACTCAAAGTTAAGCTCAAAGATAAGTATCATGATACCATATTTCGAAAATAGTGAATGAAAAGGCATCTAAAAATAAAAAATGATAAAATACAAAGATTTAGCTGAAAAGGACCTGCTTTCATAGCTATACAATAGTTCAAAAGTTTAGTTTTTATTGATTTATCATCAGCTTTGCTCCGAGAGGAGCAAATAGCTATACAATACGCACCCGGTTTAAGAGTGAGCAAATCTAAAGCTAAACTCTGAATAAGAGTTTTTTTTTTTTAGAGAAAAAAAAGCTAGATAGGAAGAAACGGGAAAAAAAAAATAGAACAAAATCGAAGACTTTAGCTTCGAAATAAGGCTACAATTCTATATAAGAGTACAAAGTGCTGGGGAAAAAAACTACTCTTAAACCGGGGACGTACCTTAGTAGTCATTCAGGTAAGTACAACATGTTTTCAGGTCCAATTAATAGTAAGTGTAAGAAGTAATTATTTAGCCGAATTAATTTAATTTATACAAACAAAATGTTATTGCAAAGGGTGATTGATCGATGGATTTATAATTTACATTAGAAAAACCAGAAAATTCTCTTGTTTTCATATACTTTAAAATATGTGCAATGATTTTCTTTCTGCTTTATCAAACTAAGATGATCATTTAATGCAGTGTATCATTGCTGTATGAGCAAGAAAAGAGATTATAAAACCATGCATTTCTATATGTGTGTCGTTATCTTCACCCCCCCTTTCCTCTTCCTTTTATTTTAAAAAAAGAATGCAAACAGGGAAGGGGATCATTTTACCTTTTTTAGACTTTTTTTCTTTTTCTGCAAAGACGTTTCTTTTATCAGTGATCTAAAACTTAGATGATTAAGTAAATAAAGAAGAACCAGTTTGTAATTATAAAGGAAAGCACAGATCATAAGGAGGTCTAGTTTTTTTTTTTAAAAAAAAACGGAAAATTTTTTTTTAGTATCTGAACAAAATATCGCTGTTGCATATTGCCAAGCCATATCTTACATAAAATATTAAATAATCAGGACTAATGTGATCCCTGATTAAATAGAACAATATATAGAACTCATTTATCATTATTATAAGCCAAGTATTCAAAAAATGAGCATAAACCAACATAAACCAACAAACAAACAAACAAATTCGATAGATAAATAGGCCTTTATTTCTATTAATGTAAGATTTTTAAAATAAATGAAGATAGATATATGATAATTTTAATTATTTGGTAGTCATTTTAATGTCTTTATCTTGGACTTTTTCGGTAAACACATCAATCCAACTCTTGACTCTTTCATAAACCATAAATGTTACTGCTTGGCCGGGAGCCACTCTTAATAAACGAGGAGTCAAACCTTTATAAAAGGCAAAGAAACCTTCCTTTCTCATAATTTCAGTTGTTACTGTTTTGAATCGTTCAAAACCAGATCCAGGAGCTGAAGATCTTTGAATACGTGTTTTAATGGTATCAATAGGAGCATTAGACAAGGGACCTATAAAGTAGAATAGATTGAGAGACATGAAAAATAATAGTTAGAATATTTTGGCACTAAATATAAAAATGTATAAAGGAGGAAGGTAGTATATATACTGTACCCATGGCACCTGATACTCCGCCTAGAACGAGATGCTGATAAGATGGTAATTCATTAAGATTCTGGACTCGTTGAGCATATTTCTTCATCTCTTGATATGCAGTAAAGTTTGCAGCCTGGTTGGTAGCTATTAAGCACAAGTTAATTTTCCATTCGTTTTGAATAAAAAAGCAAAGCAAAAAGGACTCTTTCATAGTAATGATAAAAATTGATATAATATACCTTGTCTCAAAGCAGTTAAAGTAACACCTTTATACAAAGCACGAACACCTTCTTCCTTAACGATGGTGTATGCAGCATGAGGTGCATTACGATATTTTGGAATATCCAATGGGTCAGCCATGGAATGTCTTTGTGCCTATCGTAAAAACCGGGTAAGTAAAAAAAAAAAGGAGTAACCGAATAGACTGCATTTTACTATTTACCTGTAGACGGATCTTAATCAAATCCATTGGGCTTACAACGAGAACTGCTTCAGTAGTACCAGCAGCAAGACCAGCTTTTTATATCAAGTAGCCAATGAATAATCCAAAAAAAAAAAAAATTCGAATAATATAATAAAATCACTTACCAAGAAACACAGAAGTGGTGCTCACATTTCCCTCTACATCGGCCATCCAAGACTTGTACAATTCAAAAGAAGAAAAACGAATAGCCATTTTAGGAACGATTCCTGATACAACGGCACCCAAACCTTTGTATAAAGCCCAGAAGGATTCATTTCGTACAATCTTGGCACCTACACCCAAGAAACCTAGACGTTTACCCTATTTTACTCAATTCCTTCAATAAAATGAATACATGATAGAAATAATATACTTTACAGCAGCGTTTCTGGAACCGGTCTTGGAGAGTTGCATTCTCACTTTGATAGTATCCAATGGATGACAAGTACAGGCTTCCATGAATCCAGCAGCTCCACCTGCGACCAAGTGAGTCAAAAGAGGTGTTCTAGTCTTACCGTTGTTATTGCGAGACATGATATGTAAAAGGTAAATAAGAGTGAAAGAGAAAAGAATGAAATAGAATAGAATAGTATAATATATATTTATATTTATATTTATATTTAAAATAAAATGGGGTCCTTTCGAAGAAATATATATATATAAAAAAAAAAAGGGAAAGGGGGGGTGTTTGGGGGTTAGAAAAAAAAAAGGGAGATGAGAGGGGAAGGGATTTACCGCTTTATTTGCTGTTGATCTTTACAGGTCACACGGAATAAACATTTATTAAGCAATCTCTAAACATTTTAAATTTTCATTTCAAAAAAAATATCCTCCTTATTGACGATTATGTCATTCTGTACTCGAATGCTCACTATTCATCGTTCGCGTTCTCATATTACTTTGTACAGCAGAACTCAATCACGCCAATTTCGATCAACTCGTTTACGTTGTTCTGAAGAGGTAAGTGCTGGATTTATAGCAGATCGTCGTCAGTATATTATTGTCTAAAATTAGATTTATGATACAGAAA
Source organism: Backusella circina FSU 941 (assembly GCA_025399235.1). Taxonomy (NCBI): domain Eukaryota; kingdom Fungi; phylum Mucoromycota; class Mucoromycetes; order Mucorales; family Backusellaceae; genus Backusella; species Backusella circina. The sequence continues at coordinate 70,946 of MU622318.1, read as the reverse complement.
CTTGGGCCATCAGATCATAGCATTAGAGAGCAATCAGCACAAGTTTATCTCGATAATGTATTTCCATTAAAATTAAATACTATGGATATTCGTCAACTTGTGTATAGAAACAGAAAAAGCTTTTTAGAGTCAAGAACTCGTCAAGCTGTTCCTTCTGGAGAGCTCCCAAATCAATTCCATATCAAAAATATTGCAGCACGGTAGCATTACATTATTATTTTTGGGATCGGAAATTTTTTTTCTCACCTATAATTTGATTGCATTGGTAGTACAAAAGATGGTGGTGCCATTGTCACATTTGGATTCAAGAGTCCTGACGAAAAGAAAGTGCAAGTAGCAAAGGATATTGTGGCCAGAATCTCGGAGCATATCAAAAAGGGAAATATCGTAGCTCCATTTAACTTTCAACCTGTCAGATCCTTTTTGGTTAAGGGTACACCGTTTATGGAGGATATGCTTGCGAGGTATCCTAGTCCACGTTTACGTATTGAGTTCCAGGGTGAACCCGTTCATATTGAGCAACTCTATAATCACTTGCGTCAATATGGTCGGGTAGTAGATGTCACTTATTTTCCAAATCCAACAACTACAAAGGATCCAGCTCGGTATGCTATTGCTCAATTCACTCGTGTACGTTCAGCTACTAGTGCTAGAAACTGTTTACATGGGCATGACATAGAGGGTACCCGTCTAAATATACTCTATGAAAGACAAATGGTAAGTACTAAATAAATAAATAAAAAAAGCTGCATTGATATAGATATAGTAATATTAATAGCGTACTTTTTTCCCCCACAGAAAACCAATATAATTAAAGACTTTATTGTTAATCATACACGTATTGCCATTCCTCTCTTTGCAGCACTTGTTGCAGGTGTCACGTATGTGATTTTTGATCCAGTACGCATGTTTTTCATTACATCTAAAATCACTCAGCGTTTTAATCCTCAAGAATATGCAATTTATCGATGGCTCCGTAATGAAACATGGGGCCACTTTACTCAACCGACGTCAGCTGCAAAGACATCTGTATGGGCAGATGATAAAGAAAAGACCGAGAAACTAAAATCTTGGTTAGCAGAAACACCAGGTAATGTTTTAAAAGAAAAAATTGATATCAAAAATTCTAATAATAACTGTAATATAGAAACGTTTTTATTAATTACCGGGCACAAGGGAAGCGGTAAATCTGCATTGATAAAGTCTGCCATTTCTGAAAGAAAGTAAGTAAGAACAGAAAAAAAAAATAGTTGTAATAATTCATCGTATTAACTTATCAAATAGAAATAAATTGATAATTGACTGTGAGAAGCTTTCAAATGCTCGAAATACATCTGATATGACCAAAAAATTGGCTAAACAAGTAGGCTATTTCCCTGTGTTTACTTGGGTAGCATCTTTCAGCGGTTTACTTGATACGTTCGTATTTGCTACCACAGGACAAAAGACAGGTATTTCTAACAGTCCAGAAAGTCAAATCAAAGAGGTGCTTGAGACTGTAGCGGTTTCATTGAGAGATATTGTGCCCAGCGAGAGCGAAAAGAGAAGACAAGAAGAAGAGAAGGCATACAAGGCTACGCTTTTAGAACGATTCCAGCAGTACATGACAGGACGAAAGAAACTTATCCCAAAGAGGGTCAAGACGGATGAGGAGTCTGAAATAGAGAAAAAAGAATTAGAGCTAAGCACACCCGTTGTTGTCATTGATAACTATTTGCATAGAGAAACTACTAAATCACAAGTACTTTGGGATGAACTTGCAGAGTGGGCTTCTCTTCTTATTGAAAACGAGGTAGCTCATGTTGTCATTGTCACTGCCAATGCAGGTGTAATGAAACCTCTTGCTAAAGGTAAGAGAAAAAATATCGATATTCAAGTATCTGTGTCTTTTTTCAAAAAAATAAGTCATTCTCACTAATATATATATATATGTATTCTTGTAGCACTACCTGGAAAGAGCTTTTCAAGTATTGTACTTTCAGATGCTCCGCCTGATGTGTCTTTACAGTTTGTGTATAAACAACTAGGTGAAGAAGTCAACGATCCAAATATTCGTACTGTAGTATCAGCCTTGGGCGGCCGTCTCACTGAATTGGAAATACTTGTACAAAAAATGAAGATGAATATGGATGCAAAGTGTAAGTAAAGCTGCTATTCCAACAGAAAAATAAAAACATCTATTAACAATTTATGATACTTTCTTTTTTTGCTTAACAAAAGCTGCTTTTGATGATATTGTTGCAAGAAACGTGATTGAAGTTAGAAAATATGGTTTCGGCGATGCATCTGATCCTGAAAATCATTCTGAATGGACAGGTGTTCAATTCTGGGCAATTGTTAAAGAGCTGACAAATGCAGTTTCGGTAAATATACTTTTATAATACCCTATCAAAACATATATCTAACGCTCCATTTTCCCTCTCACTCTAAAAAGATAAATTACGACGAATTAAAATGGGGTGGTATTTTTAATGGTGACGATACACCTTTGAAGGCTATGGAACGTGCTGAATTAATCGCAGTAACACAGAAAGAAGGTAAATAATAAACAAAAACAACTATAGGCATTAATTCCCCTTCAAAAATAAATAAATAAATAAAAATAGGACGTGCCGATTCGATTCAACCAGGAAAACCCGTATTTTACACGGTCTTTAACCATCTTGTTGCAGACCCTATTTTTAATGCTTCGATGGAAGTTGAAACGAACATGTTCCTCAAGAAACAATCCGAGACCGAAATGACTAAACTTGAGGACACCATTGAAAAATTAACGAATATTAATCAGCCAAATAGGCCTCCTAAAGAAATCGAAACTCGTATCAAATACTTGCTTACAAAGGTCACTGCAGCAGAAAAGGCTATAGAAGAATATGATGCCAAAATCAAAGACGCTAAAAATACAATCTCTAAGGCCTGGACCACAGAGGAAGAAAAACAATTCTAAATATTATGATATATATATTAAGTATCCGCGTCTAATAAGTTTTTGCATTTATGACATTTTTACCGATGACTTTTGACTTAATCCTAAACATGAGCATTTTACTATAGAAACGAGTCTTTGACTTTTGGTTTCCTTTTTCTTTTTCTTTTCCCCCTTTTCTCCTCATCCTTACTTATTTCGCATTTGTTTCACTTCTTTCATTCATTAACAACAGTAGTTGTATTAATAAAAAAGAAAGATTAGATGATGAAAGCCCAGGAATCTTCTGCTGATTGGATTAATTTTGATGAGTTTTCTTTAGGAGGACCCACTACTAAAACAAACAACGTCAAAATATCAACATCACCACCATCACCTGTTCTAGTAAAAGAGCAAGATGATGATGATACAGGAACAGTAGGTTCGGCTACTTACAAGACTGCCATTGATACCACATCCAAAGTGTTTTCTCCAACACCGGTGATTGAGAAGCAAAAATTCATTGATAGCTGGCTTGGTGAGGAATTAGCATCATCAACAAATACCTCCTCTTTGTATAACCATCAAGAATCGTCTCAAAACTCCTTCTTGCAGTTGCCAAACCTGTATCCAACAGAAGAATCTATTCCAGACACCAGACCCCATTTCTCACATCGATCCACATCCTCCTTTGGCCAGCCTTGGTCCGGTATGTCTTATATCAGCATCGAGTACAATAACAGATGGCCTACCCCCGAATCGATCGAGGAAGTGGAAGTCATGAGTGAGCGTGAAAAGAAAAAGGGCACATCACGGTCGCAATTGGCGTTATGTTTACATTTTATGGCATGTGCATCCCGACTGGAGTCCAGCAATAGCAGTAGCAGTTCCCTGAGCCGCAGTCATTTCAAAAAGACGCTTGTGGGGGCCATGATTTTTTCTGCAAAGTCAACACTCAAGCAATTGGCAACAATGAGCCAAGGTGTGGGCAAAGGAGGGGAAGCCGAAGCACAATATCTTTTAGGTAACTGTTATGGTATGGGGGCATTTCATTGGCCGGTCAATCACGAAGCTGCCTTTCAGTGGTATACCCAAGCATCTAAGCAAGATCACCCGGAGGCCACCTACCGAGCGGCTGTGTGTTACGAACTTGGTATTGGCACATCAAAAGATGGCGCCCGAGCCATCATCTTTTATCGAAAGGCGGCACTTCTAAACAACGTCGCCAGTATGTACAAGCTGGGTATTATTTCGATGCGAGGTTACTGCGACCAGCCCATTTCGAAGCGCGAGGCGGTGACCTGGTTACAGCGAGCGGCTACAACGGCTGTGCAACCCACCATCACAAGCAACCCAGGAAGAGCAAAATCCCTTCCGCATGCCCTTCACGCACTTGCCATCATCCAACTCACTGGTGAATGCAAAGAAACAAGTCTCATATCAGACACAGACTATGCGATTGGCTTGCTCCAAGAGGCGGCACGTCTTGGCTATGCACCCAGTCAATCCAAATTAGGAGAGTGTTATGAGTGTGGTATCTTTTGTGAAATGGATGAGACGCAATCACTTTATTGGTATACACAAGCAGCCAAACAGGACTACCCAGAAGCTACATTGGCCCTCTCTGGGTGGTACTTGACTGGCTCACTTAAAACTAACGTGTTGCTCCAATCCGATCAGGAGGCTTATCTTTGGGCAAGGAGAGCAGCCACCCTCGTACAAACCCATCCATCTGCTTCCTCCCTAAAGGGAAAAGTCTACTTTACGATTGGTGTTTATTACCAGAATGGTATTGGAGTGAAAAAATCAAACCCAAATGCTTTTAAATGGTTTAAAAGAGCTGCTTGTGCTGGTCATCTTGGTGCCTTTAAAATCCTTTCTTCCATGTAATTTTTTTTTTTTTTTTGAAATCCAGATTGTTGCAAAATAAATAAATAAATAAATTTTAAACCATTTATATAAACGTTTGTGTATTCTTTGGCTTAGCACAGGTAAACTAATTAAAATTCTGTAATAGTCAAGGTGGGGAAAAAGTTTATTTTTCTTGTTCTTTTCTTTTTTCCTTTTTACTGATTTATTTAAAAATGACTACAACTACTGTAACTGAATGCTATTTTGAAAAAATTGAAAACAATTTTACTACAGTTACTATTGCAAATGGTATCAATACAGCTGAGTTCTTGGATGCCGCTGTATGCGCGGTCAGAGTTTTTGGTAAAAAAAAAAAAGAAAAAGACGAAATGAAAAAGAGATCTCATCTAGTTAACAAATGAGTATAGACAAACTTGGAAACTCTTCTTTTGCTGTTATTCAAAACGATATGAACCAAAATATTAAGGTAAAAAAAATCTCAATATTGTTATCAACATAAAAAATACCAATAAAAAAAACTTGTGGGGAAAACCAACTTTATAGAGAATCAGAGATCGACATGCATCCAATCCCACAGCCAACAATACCCTTCAGAATTTATTGGCTATTGAAGCGCCGGAAAAGAGACGTGAAGCCACCGAAGGTCTTCTTTGGTTAACAAGAGGCCTTGAATTCACTGCTGCTGGTTTGAAGCGTAGTTTGGATAACCCAGAAGAAGAATTGAGTGTTTCATTCAGAAAGGCTTATCAAAACACCTGGAGAAAGCATCACAATATGCTTGTTCGTCCCATCTTTTCTGTAAGTAGACTTGATTTATTTTTTAAAAGACGTTGAAGAAATGTGGTGTAATATATATATATATATGCTAGCTTGCCATCAAGTCTTGTTTTTATCGAAAAGATTTCTATGAAAACATTGGTGTTCAAACAGACGATAATAAGGCAAAAATGCGTGAATGGATTGGCGGTATTGAAAGGGTCACTACCATCATCCAGGGTGTTTTCAATGCCAATCCCAATTATTCAAAGGGAATGTAAAGTCAGATATGTACAAAGAAAATAATAAAAAACAATATCATAAGAAACAAGAAAAGTCGATATTTTGTTTATTATATATTTTATTACTAAAGCGAAATGTGACTAAATGTTTCGTAAGAGTTGAACTTCTTGTTCAAGCATTGTATCACGTGGAGAAGTTCTGTCATTTAAAATAAAAGAGAAATTGTTCCTTAATTTTAATTACTATTTTTTTCTCTATCTCTCTCTTATCATTTCTCTATATTACAACAATGGCAGTAGTAGAAGAAACGAGGTTCTCGCCTCTCTTCGGTGTTCCCTTGGAACGTAGACTACAAACGCTCATTATTCTATTGTGGTGGATCGAGCCGTCATTTGCTTCTGCATTCTTTATTTACATGTGTGCTACCTACCCATTGTTTTGGCCATTTGCCATTGCTTATGTCATTTGGATATATTTCGACAAGGCACCCGAAAGAGGTGGAAGACGTGTAGAATTTATGAGAAATTTATCAATTTGGAGATGGTTTGCTGATTATTTTCCTGCAAAGATTGTCAAGGTAAGAGAGAAAGAGAGCGAAGACTGTGTCCCCAACAAACCCAATAAAAAACAACTAAAATAAATATAGGAAGGTGAGCTCGATCCTTCTAAAAATTACTTATTTGGTTATCACCCTCATGGTATCATTGCCATGGGTGCCGTGTGCACATTTGCGTCAGAAGGCAATGGCTTTTCCAAACTTTATCCTGGTATTAAGCCGTCACTTGGCACACTTGCATCCAACTTTCGTATTCCTTTTCATCGAGATTATATTTTGGCTCAGGGACTCTGTTCAGTATCAAAAAAATCATGTAAAGCGGTACTCTCTTCGGGCCCCGGACGTTCCATGGCTATTGTTGTGGGTGGTGCTGCTGAGAGCTTGGTGTCAAGACCAGGCACCATCAATTTGGTATTGAAAAAGCGACTTGGATTTGTTCGCATTGCTGTTGAGACGGGCGCTAGTTTGGTGCCTGTCTTGAGTTTTGGCGAGAATAATATGTTTAATCAGGTTAAAAATGAAGATGGCTCGATTATTCGTACATTTCAAAAGAAGGCACAGCAGATCATGGGCTTTACATTCCCTTTATTTTATGGTCGTGGTATCTTTAACTGTAAGTTTATGTATATATCCATGTTTCATATGTAATTTACTCAACTTTTTTTTTTTTTTTAAAAAAAAACAAACAAAAATAGACGACAGAGGCTTGATGCCATTCCGTAGCCCAATGCATATTGTTATTGGAAATCCCATCGATCCACCAAAGAGTGTATCCGATGAAAACTTTAACGAGATGGTTGCAGCATATCATAAACAATATGTACAAGCATTACAAGACTTGTATGACAAGTACAAAGATGTTTATGCAAAAGATAGAATAAGTGACATGGTCTTTGTAGAGTGATTTTTGTATAATAAAACAGATGAGATAGAAAATAATAATACACATGCAAATACATTTTATTTACTTTTTATATAGATATATATTGCAATTAAGAAAATTAAACAAGGATGAGATGAGAGAAAGAAATATTTTAGACTTTTTTTTTTTTTTAAGCATAATCATCGTCATCGTCGTCATCGTCAATAAAGTCATCGTCCTCATAATGTTCATCTCTTTCAGCTCGGACAGCATATTTATCAGGCTCTTCATCCGATTCTTCTTTTTGATTATCTTCGTAATATTCATCATCAGAAGATTCTTTTGTTACTGCTCGTCTTCTACTGCTACTGCCACCGGCACTAGCGCTTCCACTCGCAGCACTTGTATTTTGATTTTGAACACCTCGTCTACCACCTCTCGTCCATCCAATAGGCATGTTTTTATCTGAGGGAAAAAAAAAAAAAAGGGTGGGGGGAGAGGAAGCATGAGCTTCTTTTCATCTATAAAAATTGCAAACTTACTCTGTAATCTTGTTTTGAAGAAATTTGCCATACGAATCGCATTTTTAGCCGCAAGTGAAGTATCCGCATTATAACGTTGAGCATTCTTTCTAATAAGTTCAACATCATCAATCAAACCCTAATAAAATAAAAAGAAATTCATTATACATCCTAAAAATAATAATAATAATAAAAAGCCTTAACTTACATCTTTTGAGCGATAAAAATTATTATTCAATCTCTCCATCACCATATCCAAACAGATAGGATAGGCAATCATGGTAAGATAGGTTGGGTAATTATAATAATCCACCTGCTCCACATACAGCATAAAATCCTCCGACTGTTTCAACCACTCAATGATCTCCTGTGCCCTCTCCACATCTGCTGGTGAGAGGTTGGGCTCCACATCATACCGCTCACGGAAATCCTGGCCATGGGGCACGATCTCCCAGGGGCAGAGGTCCTCTGGTCCCGACGATTCGTCATCCCAGGTGATGTGGTAGTAGGCCCAGGGGCTCGGTAAGTGTGCCTGTTTCCAATAGAGTCCGCCTCGCTTGTTGCATGAGGTGATAGTACCAGTGTATTTATCGTCATCATATATAGCATCGACTCGCTGGTGATCCGTCACGGAGCGGAAGAGATCCATGGAGGCCTGGAACCGTTCCCAGAGCACGATAAACTCGGGAGACCCGTCCTCATCGGTATAGTCAATCACGGCCTCCTGGCCCAGAAGGGTCCACTGTGGAGGAGCGCCCTGGAGTGCGGCAGATATATTGGCAAGTTGGAGCAGCGCGAGCTTGAGACGGCAAAAGGTAGGTGGACCAACCACCCATTGAATATTGGCCACTCTAGCAAAAATGACGGGACCGTGCTTGGTAATGACACCGTGACGTTCGTCAAAGGATTCTTTCATTTCAGAGCTGTCAAGGTACTGCTTGTGGCCCTCGGAGAGGACAGCGACGGTATCGTTGAGTTGGGGTAGGTATTTGGAAAGGGATCGCTCACAGTTTCTGATCCAGGGAATGGGTTCGTAATATTTGATCTCTGTTGAAGATAACTCACGAGGTGTGTCGCGCTTTGCCGGGCGTCTACCAGGTCTTCCAGGCGTATGGGCAGGTTTGCTATTGCTGTTGTTATTGTTGTTGTTGGATGAGGATGCGGGATGTGCAGGTTCTGTAGTGAGTGTGTGAGATCGCGTGCTTCGTGTGGCACGGGCAGATGCTGATGATGATGATGCTCTCTGAGACGGAGCAGCAGCAGACGATGACGATGGTGCAAAAAAGTCCCCATCATTTTCATCATCACTGATGGGCTGGCGAAGTTTTCGCTTCCCCTTGCGATCCAGTGGTTCTGGTGAGGGTGAATCCTCTGGTACCGATGATGCTGCTTGTGGCTGATGGGAGATGGTCATGTTCGAAGGACCTGCTTCGGAATCATCGGTAAAATGACCATCACTCTCCTCGTCCCCGGATGATGCAGACTCACTCTCCTCCAAATCACTCTCCAAATACGAGACATGGGCCACTCTTCTCCTTGCACGAGGGCGAAGCGGTAAATCCTCTTCGTCGTAAGATCTCTCGCGTCTACGCTTGCGAGTGCCATGACTGGGTGGTCTTCCTGGACCATTTGTACGTCTTCCTCTACCACGTCTACTACTACCAGACGACGAGGCATTTCGTGATCGGCGTGATGTTATGTTTGTGCGCACAGCCGGCGAGAGTGATCGTTGTCTCAATTGACCCGCTCTGCTTCGAGTCACTGGTCCATCCTCATCTTCCTCTCCCTCTTCATCATCACCGCCAGTGTGGTTGCCCTGTCCATTATCATCATCACGCGCAACAAAATCGTCCGACCCTCCATCATCGCTACTGCTACCAGATCCATAAGCCTGGTTCTCTGCTGCATCATCATGATAGTCCTCATCTGCAGAGTCGTCGGGAAGTAAAAAGGGTTGAAGTGGCGGAGGTGGGAATTGGAATTGGGTTGCTCCCGAGATGCCATTTTCCTCATCTTCATCATCGTTCTTGATAAATTCGCGTCTTCTTTTAGCAACGCGGGCTCGATCAATGATGGGAAGGTTGATGGTACGTAATTTTCGTATTCTATTGATTTTATGATAATTGAGTACATGTATATAAAAGCAATAATCATTTCATTCACTCCAAAACCTACTCTTCTTCTTCCATATCATAAGATGCCGATCTCTTTAAATCTTCTAATTCAAATGTTTCTGGTACAATAGGTATATTACGGCCTTTTAAAATAGAAATAGTAACGCTGCTGTGAATACCCCCATACATATATATATGCCTATATTAAACTTAATTCATTTACCATAACCTAGCTTTTTTTGGTTGGGATAAGCAATACCCTGTAAATCAATAACTGGTGTAGGAAGTAAAGCATAGGGTGGTTGCTGTGTTGAATCATCCAAAAACGAACCATCAGGATAATGTCTCAATGCCTGATAGTCTGATATAAAATACTGTCCTCTTTCCCAACTTCTGATTAGTTCATAATCCTTATCAAGTCCTCCAATACCAAATAGTGTACAGTGCCCTTCCTCATCAGTAATAGCATATTTCATTGCTATTTTTGATATATATATATACATTTTAGTCATCATTATCATCATTATAGGCCAATATATATATACATTACCATCTTTAGAGAATTTGCAGTCTGTAAAAGTTCGACCTGTATGGCTCTTACAACGAATCACATTCCTCCTTTCCACATCCCATAAAATAACTTTTCCATCATATCCCGCAGACAAAATGGTGCTTGGGTCCAAAGGATGATTATCCAATGCATAAACCTCGCCTTCATGACCCTTCAAAACGCATGCAGGGTCTCCATTGTATGCATAATAGACACGGATTTCACCATGTGTCGTTGCTATGAAGCACCAACGATCATCGGAGCTCCATGCAATCATGGAGACCTTTGGAGGTTCTAATGAAGCGGTATGTGGTGGTGGTGTGCTTGTGGTGGTGAGTGACATGGATGCATCTTCTTCATCGAGAGAGGGCATCAGTGATCCAAATTCCTCAGTGTCATCTTGTAATCGAGTTGTGGTTGTTTCGTTCTGCTTGTTACTATTACTTCGTCGTTGAGGTTTTACAATTGGTACGTCTAGAGGTAGTGTTATATCCACTATATCGAGATAGATGAGATGAGAGTGAATAGTGCTATACATACATATAAAAACATATAATACTTACAAATAATACTACACCATTCCTTTGTTCCTTTATCAAATTTCCAAATACGAGCAGTGCCATCCTGACACCCACTCAAAATACGCTGACCATCATGACTATAAGCCAAATCCGTTACACTTCCCATATGACCTTCCAATGTCCCAATAGGCACCACAGGTTGAGCCTGCACGTGCCCACTTTTATCAGGAAACAAGGCACTTGCCACTCTTCTTCTACCTCTTCCAGGCGCACCCCCGCCACTATTGTTCTTTGTTCTACTCCCATCCTGATGTACCATGTCTGAGACCGAACCTGTATGTGTTGTATCGATAGGGATTGTTGAAAATACATACACAAAACCATCATCTCCTGCCACTGTAAATTTGGTGCCTGTATAATTAAACGATGAACATCGAAGACGATCCTTTGCTCTGAATTTACAGCTAAATGTTATGGGTGCATCTGCATCAAAGAATTGAAGTGTATCTCTATCCCATCTCCATAACCGAACAAGTCCATCTTCGTTGGTGGCCATGAGATAACGTGTTTCGTTTCGTGGCGAAGGTGAGAATTTAACAGTGGTGAATGGTTTAATCTGAAATGCGTAGCGTGAGGGTTATTCATCTATCTATTATGTATCTATATATATCACTTACAGTGGCTGTATTTGGTCTTAAACATATGATGGGTTTATACTCTTCCATTGTCCATACGCGTACACAACCATCTGAAGATGCCGTCGCCACCAATGTATTCTCCTGATTAATAGCAATATCCGTAATCACATTCTGGTGTCCACGAATTGTATGAATCAGGTATCCTGTGCGTACACACCATACTTTGACTAGAAAATCATCACTGCCTGTGAAGAGTCGTCGATTGGTTTTATCAAATGCTACACAGTAAACAGGTCCACGATGTCCTGATATTGTAACACGCTATATATAGATATATATATATGATTAAATGTTATATATATATATAATGTATTTATCATAAAGGTTTTTTGCTATGTTTACTTCTCTATAAAATTTGGATAATGCTGTAGGCATCTCGTTTTTGTTCATTAAAGTACATCCTAGTTCTCGAGCAATCAATGCACGATCTATATATGTATGAAAAGAGATTTTAGTACTAGAAACAAAATAATAATAATAAAAAAAAAAAAAAAAAAAAACATTACAATAGATACAAAAAAAAAAAAAAAAAAAAAAAAAAAAAAAAAAAAAAAAAAACGCGTCTACTCTCTTACGTATTGGTAATCTCTCTAGATCGCTCTTTGTCATTGTCATGTAATTACATGGCTCCCATTCCTTGTGTGGTATAAATGCAGAAAGCATAGTCAACAGTGACTTGTCACCATGTCTCAATGCACTCACTCGTAAAACATGTGGATCGCCCGTTTCTTTAAAATGAGAAAGAAACTTTTCTAATAGATCCAATAAATAACCATTATTAATGTCAGGATACTCGCGAGACTAATAAATACATATTTGAGTCTTGTTTTTATGTATACAAAAAAAAAAAAAAAAAAAAACTTACGAGTCGATCCAGACTCATTGGTACTTTCTTCCCTTCATATGTTATTGTGTGTGGTAATAATTCACGATGTTGCTTTAATTCCTTTTCAAGTGTATTGGCTGCCTCTTGACAAGGTCCTGCCGAAAGGAACTTGGCAATAAGGTAATATAACTAATAAGGTGTTGTTATAGGTTGTCGTTTCTAAAAAAGGTGCTTTTTCTTCTTTTTTTTTTTTACTTTACCTCTACAAACAAGTTTTAGCAACAAAAAGCGGGTTTTTTCAAGTCAGATTTAAATACAATTAGAGACTAAAAAAAAAAAAAAATACCTTGTTCCATTTACAAGAATTATCAACAAAAATAAAGAAGGTGTTCCCTATTTATAAATAGAGAGAGAAAGAGAAAAGAGGAGAGTGTGCAAACAACTATTAAAAAAAACAAAAAGTCACGTATGGATTTGATTGGCTGGTGCTCCAGTTCTTCAGTCTACCGTTTACCAAATGTGGAAAATAGCACGCAGGAGAGTGGGTGAGTTGAAGTCAAATTATATAATGGAAAATGCTCAGATCAAGTTTTTTAATAATGAAAAATATATGCAAAAAAGGCACAAATGCAGAATTTTGGGATAACAAGAAAGAAGGAAAGAGAGCGTGATATGGATGATGGCCTAAGGATAGATAAGAGCATATCTTTTCCATGTATCCTCCTTCTTTTTCTCTCTTCTAATAGCATGAAAAAAACGATGCCTTTATAGTTATGTATGTGTACATCTCATTCATTTTGAAGTTTAATAGTTTTTTTTTTTTATTATTACTATTTAAAATTTTAACTAAAATGTACAAGCCCTCATATATATTTTATTTATATTGTATATCGAACTTTTGACTTAATTTATTTCCTTATAGTTATACAAATATCAGATGGAAAAGGTGGACTCTGAGGATATAAAAAACAAGCTTCAATGGTGATCTATTAGTAAGTTTTTGATTAAACGGATTTATTTTTTTGTACTTATTGTCATTGTGTTTTAGGCTTTAAGTAGTTACATATGTGTATCGTGATCTTCTGTTGCTTGGTCTTCCAAGGTTCATATCTATATTTCTTCAAGTCCCCAGGCAGCTGTCGCTGTCCTCTCCCATAGTCTCGTCGACGGCGTAAGTTTTACCATTTCATGTTATATATACACAATAGGCTACTAATTTTTATTTTTATACATTTCAAACTTCAACACGGGAATTCCCTCTTTTTGCTAAATTCATAACATAAATTGGCCTATTACAAACTGGTACATAAACGAATTGACTTACTATCACTCATACATGGTCGAACATTTCCATTGTCTGACTCTTTCCATGGTGTTATTTGTTTGAATATATTCATTATACTAATATTATTATTTTTCTCAATTATTGTTATATTTTTTCTCAATATCTTGAAATAAACAGCAACTTTTCCATACCAATAATTTAAATATAAAATACGAGCGTTGCTATGGTTACCATTCAGATTCAAATCTTTTTTTTTTTTTTTTTTTTTTTTTTTTTTTTTTTTTTTTTTTTTTTTTTTTCATTTATTATACAACATTGGAGATACGTATTATATAAACAATAAGCAACAATTATTTATGCATAGCTCATTCCTTATATTATGGTCACACATACAGGCACGCACATTTTGAAAGACTCTATTTTAGCGGATATTCTTCTTTATCACTTTTCATATTTTAAAATAAGACCAAGTGACTTCGATGTCTTTCTATTCATATATTATTTCTCATTTATAAAAATACATCTAAGTTTTTTTTTTTTTTTGACATTCCCTTTCCCTGTCACAAAGATCCATTAAACGCAGCCCTGTTTCCATTTTATTTTTATTTCTTAAATCAAAAGAGAAGGAAAAAATTGAACTTGCCTGGGTTTCAAATGATTATGCATAAAGCAAATCCCATGATTTTGCTGCTATTTTATTTTATAACGAAATGTGTATTCTCTCTTGAGATCGGAAGGGAAGTGTAAAAAAAAAGACATCAAACTCACATGGCTTTATTGAGTTTCTCACCTGAAAAGTGAGTGTTACACTTTTGCTATTTTGTAACACCCTTTTTATATATATATAAAACTGATATTTTCTTATTTGCTATAAAACTCCCTCTTTTTTTTATCAAACATTCTATCTCATATGAAATATTCAATAACTAAGAAATAATGCAGAATAGTAAAAGCATTCAACAAGAATATTTACAAACAATATAATATAATATAATAAAAAATGATTGGGGATTTTTGTGCAACCTTTTTTGGTTTTGCTGTAACGATTTCCTTTCCCCTTTTTTTTCATTCCGAAAAAACAAGCTTTTTTTTTTTAAAAAAAATACTCTTTTTCTTGATATAAAAGAAAAGAAAGAAAGAGAGTAAAGAATAAAAGAGAATACTTTTCCGAGATCATTTTCTTTTTTTAAAAGCTCTTTTCTTTTTTTTTTTTTACTTTCAAAGTTTCTTTTACATCAAAGAAGTATACTTGCGTAGTGTGATACAGAAAAAAAATAAGAAGTGATAGACTGTTTTTTATTTTTTATTTTTTATTTTTTATTTTATTTTCGTTTTTAAATTTTTCTTCTTCTCTTCTCTTTCATCTTTTTTTTTTTTTTTTTTTTTCTTTTTATATTTGTTGTCAGAATAGCAAAAAAAAAAAAAAGAGATATACAGCAAACAGTGATTAAATCAAACTCAATATTAAAAAATAATAATCGGAAAAGCCTATTTAATATAAAATAAACTCAGTTATCACAAATATGACAACAGCATCCATACTTTCTGAACGTCAAAAGGATGAGCTGTAAGATATCATCAAGAAATGCTCTTTTTTTCACTCTTTAACTTTTCTTTTTTTTTATTTTAGTCATAAAGCCATTTTAGATTATTTAAATGCATGCGGGTATAAAGAAGCTTTTATCGCTTTAAAGAGCGAAACTGAAAATCAAGACTTTACTCCTGATCCAAAGCAGAAATATGCCGGTTTACTCGAAAAGAAATGGACTTCTGTCATCCGTCTACAAAAAAAGGTAAAAAAAAAAAATGAATCCTTTTTTGATGATGATGTAAAAACTAATAAAAAAGAGGGGGTAAAAAAAAAAGATTATGGAATTAGAAACAAAAACCTCTCAAATGCAGGAGGAATTAAACAACGCTCCCACTCGCAAACCAACAAGTTCAGTGGATTGGATACCCAGAGCACCCGAGCGATTCTCATTGATGGGACACCGTAATCCCATCACGCGTGTAGCCTTTCATCCTATTTATCAGGTGTTGGCCTCTGCTTCTGAGGATACAAGCATCAAGATTTGGGATTATGAGTCGGGTGAATATGAGAGAACGTTAAAGGGTCATACAAAGGCTGTACAGGATATTACTTTTGATGCAAAGGGGAATCATCTTGGTAAGTTGTCTAAGAAAAAAAATTTTTTTTTTTGTCTTGTAAAGGAGCAGAGTGCGCTAAAAAAAAGTATATGTATACGATATAGTTTCTTGTTCAGCTGATTTAACTATCAAAGTCTGGGATACAAATAATGATTACAAGTGTATTCGAACATTATACGGTCATGACCATAGTGTGTCTTCAGTTGCTGTTATACCTACAACTGATATCATTGTATCTGCTTCTCGTGATAAGACTATCAAGATGTGGGAAATGGCATCAGGGTAAAATAAGAATAAAAATAATAATTTTATTTTTTACTGATATTTAATATTAGATACTGCGTAAAAACACTAGTAGGCCATCTTGAATGGGTACGATCTGTTTCAGCTAGTGAAGATGGTAGATTATTAGTCAGTTGTTCAAATGATCAGGTAAATATATATAAAAAGAAAAGCAATGTATATATTTAATAAATATTTGTAATAATAGACTGCTCGTGTATGGGATGTTCAAAAAGGAGACACAAAAATGGAGTTTAGAGGACATGAACATGTTGTTGAATGTGCCATTTTCGTACCTACCGTCTCTTATCCTTTTATTTGGGAATGGTTAGAGGCTAATGTATGTTGTTATTATTTATTTCATAAATAACATCACTAATAGCAGTACATATATATAGGTTAAATCGAATAAGGAACAAGCGGTTCCTGGTCAATATATTATTACTGGATCAAGAGATAAAACAATTAAACTTTGGGATGCTGGTTCAGGACAATTATTAAGTACATTGGTAAGACATTCCCTGTTTAGCTTATATATATTGTTTATATTAACCTTTCGTCATAATAAAGGTGGGTCATGATAATTGGATCAGAGGTCTTGTCGTACACCCCAGTGGTAAATACTTGGTGAGTGCATCCGATGACAAAACAATGAAAATATGGGATCTACGAAGTGGAAGATGTGTAAAGACAATAGAAGCGCACTCCCATTTTGTCACTTGTCTTGCTTACTGCACAACAACTCCTTTGGTTGCTACTGGTTCTGTGGATCAATCTTTAAAGATTTGGCAATGCCGATAACTTTGTCTAACAACGTTATTTTAATTATCACTATTATTTTATTTCTATTATTTTTTATTTTTATTATTATTATTATTTTAGATGGATATCTTTATACCCTCACCGATCTTTTGTTGTTAATTTTTTTTTCTCTTTATTTACGCACAGACACGTATATATATACAGTTTCCCCTCTCTCTTTTTATTTTTAGATGCTTTTGTTTATTTTAGAAAGTAGTAATAGTAGCAAAAAAACACACACACATATATAATATAAACAAAAAATTTTATATATTTTATTTTGGTGGATCAATTTTAACGGCGGTCCATAAGGCACATTCATATTGATATTTAAGCATTCCATCAGGGTTTGTCGTATAAGTAGTAGGAACCATGGATTCTTTCTATAGAGTGTTTTTTTTGTTTGTTAGGATAGTGTCTTTTTAACCCTTGAAACACTCTTACTTTAAACTCAAAACCAATCTTTTTAGCGACTTCCTTTACTTGTTCAAGACTTAATTCAATAGATGTATCGCCATTAGTAGAGTCTTCAAAATGATAGAGCAATGGACCTTATTATATCATTAAAGCGATAGTTTTTTAGTAAATAAGAGTAATGTAAGTACAACATATATTTACCGATGTTGATCCAAGTTCCGTTCTGTTTCAGGGTCTTGTGAATCACCTCCATGTATTCTATAATGTTCTTGGCGGTATCTATAAAGAAACATGTAACAACGACATCCCAAGCAGCTAATATATATTACATTATTATATATACATATATTTTGATTATAATAAGAATTACCTGCATTGTTTTCTTGTTGACCATAAACCTCAATAAAATCACCTGCCACCATTGAAAAATCAACAGTAGGGGGAAGGTTGGCAGGTAAAGTATCAGGAATACGGATAGGAGCTAACTGCTGTTCATCTGACTTTATGTTTGAGAATGAATGGATGAATGGATAGATGCAATATTCTTCTTCTTTACTCATTCTATTGACATTGCTATTAGCTTCTTTATTCATTTATAATCTGTCTACTTACTTATTCAATACAAAATGAGATGCAAAAAGCTATATAGAGAATGAAAAGTTATACATGGTTATTTTAAATAATGTATTTCTCTTACCATATGAAATGAAAACTCGTTTCCTATTTAAATAACATTGTTTATTATTACTATTACTATGGTTACATATTATCATTATATCCTGGTTTTTACCTTGACAACTAAACCCTATTATCATTCACATTCTCATTAGTTTTGTTCAACTTTTTTTTTTTTTTTTTTTTTCTTGCTGGCTTTGCCAAACTTTGATATGTTTTTTAAGAGTCACAAAACAAGTCACCAACTTGAGTCTAGCAATGCTCTTTATATACTGGATTTTACTGTAATTGGTAATTATCTCTAATACAGTATGTAAAATATCTAAATGAATTGAATATTACATAATAACATATAGTTTGGCTACAGGTAATTGTTTGAAATCAACGGAAGCAACGATTTCTGGAATAGTTGGAGAGAATATTTAGATGAGTTGCAGTTGTTTTAATAACTAGTAAACCATTAAGCAAAAAATTAACAAATAGATCGGTAATGTAATCTCGAGAAATATCACATCATAGAGCGTGACTGCACGATAACATGTAAGCCCAATTAGGATAGTAGCTTGTATGAACAGCTTGGTAATAATACAACAAGAACTTTCAAGTCACTTTTTATGATAAACGGTTCTATATACCAAATATCATTCAAGGTTTGTAAACAGTAAGAGCCATATATAAAATTATTGCTTGTGTACTTATACTAAATGATCACATTATCTTAGGGAAAAAAAAGGAACGTTATGAAAGCATGGATAAACTTTGGGATAGAATAGACCAATCTAACCTATCTGCAAGCTTAATACAGCATTTATAATATTCGTTCGAAATTAAATATTCACATTTTTTATGTAAACTTCATTACACCAGTAAGAACATAGAAATCGATGCTAAGGAATTAGCATATTGTGTACCTTTTCGTAATAAATCATTAGTAAAATAAAGTATTTTCTAACAAAGCATATATCAAACTATTTCACACGGAACAAAATCATTTTATATCTTAATTCTTTTAATTCTGGCCACTTGATTCACACATTTCGTAGTAGAGACGAGTTTAAAATCCTGTTTTCGTAGTCACATTTTCAAGCTCAGTTTTTATTTAAAAAAAAAAAGTATAAAAGGGCTAAATTCTTGCAGAACTCGATGAAACTTTATCCTCTCAGGCCTTTTGGCTAAGATCAAGTGTAGTATCTGTTCTTTATAGTTTAACAACTATAATGAGGGACAATGTCCCTCACGTTGTTAATCTAATTTTTTCCACCAGGAATCTGGAGCTCTGGCTTGCCATCTCTAGAATCCACAGGTGTCCTTTGCCTTACACTACCCGCAAAGTGACGCCGACCCCTCTTTTATTAAATGAAAATGAAAAAATAAATAAATCTCCTTTGTTTTGCAAGTGTTTCAGAGTGAATATGTTTTGTATTTTTGTCACACAACAGAGTGATTCTTTCTATCATAGTCTATCAGTTGAAACCATAAAGGATTTCATTTTACACAATAACATAGAAGTGAAATAAGATAAAATAGAGAAAAATGAAGTTACCCCAGAAAACATGCATCTTCATGAAAAGTGAGTTTATAAGATATGTATACTTGTGCAGTTTAAGGGGTGGAAGAGAGAGGGGTGGCACATGAGTGATATTGATTTTATTTGAAATTCCGCTTATATTAGGATCCAAGATTCTCTCATAAAATTACTTTATCATAACTGGTGTAAAGCAATTTCTGAATAGAACTAAAGGTGCTTAGCTACTAGAACTGTAAAAGTTAATATTCTTAAAAAGATTTAACTTCTGATTTACTACTTACTTTGCCAAAAGGAAGTGCACCAGCTTTATCATTGTGATGAGTACATAATCTGTACTCTTATTCGAAAACTGGATAAAAAAAAAGTCTTATATAAATAAGGGAAAAAAAATATCGGGAGCTCCTATTGGTTTTTGCAAGGCACAAACTACTTCCAATCTCTTGATTCAAAACTTTTCGAAGAAAAACAAAAGACTGAACTGGACAGGATAATTATATACCAAAAACTAGATAAAAGACGTGAACTTAACGCCAAAAAGTAGGGTAAACTGCTTTATTGAAGTGCTTAGGGAGTATTTTATATCACTCATATCAACACTATCAATAGTGTAGACAACAGGCAACTCATAAAGTACATCCTTTGGTAAGATTAGTAACTCTCTTCTGGAATATGGCTCTGTTTCTATTACTCAATCAATTGATATTGACAGTTTGTACAACATATCATTCCTGAAAGGAGATAGATATGATGTA
>MU622318.1:33208-50040 GCA_025399235.1 Backusella circina FSU 941 | reverse complement strand
GCCTTTCTAATGGCCTATTGCCTGCAGACACAGGAAAAGACCCAAGTTACACATATTATAGGTGATTTGACGAATGCTAATTGTTAAAATATATGTAAAAAGATGGAGCGGGGTAAAACTCAATATAGAAACTCCTTCCAGAACGATATATAAAAAAAGGGATCCCATCTTGTTATCGTTAATAGCTAAAAAGTATTATATAATTTTAAATGAAAAAAAAAGAGAAATAATTTTGTTTATGTAGTATAAATAATGAAATGATAAAGATCTTCATATGAAAAATAAGAAAAAGGACAATAGAGAGAAGTTATGCATCTTAAAAGTGATATAAAAGGGGATCACACATAGACTGGAACACGTTTTTATCACTCTTTCTTTCTTTCTTGTTTTTTAATATCTTGAATGCTAAAGTAAAAAAACAAAACAAAAAAAAACAGATAAAACGTAAGCTCGGTAGAATGTAATATTTTTTATTATCATTATTAAAAATATAAAGATAATGCACAAAACAAAAGAGGGAGAAGCTCCGATCTCTTCTCGCTTCCTTCAAAAGCGCGTGACACTCAAAACTTCTTTTGTATGTTTACCTTTTATTTGTGTTGGTCATTTTCACACTTTTTTCTCTCTCTTTCTCTTTGTCTTTTCTGTTTCTTTTCCCTCTCTCCCCTTTTTTCTTTTTTTGTTACTTTTTACAACGCCCATGTCTGTATTAAATGTTTGTCAAAATGAAGCTGTAGAAGGCGATAAATACAAAAACACAATGACAGTACATGAACACAAACTATCACTTTATCGTCGATTAACAACAAGTAGCACAGGCTCATCTTTAAGCTCATATTCACCCTCATCACAGTCGTCATCATTGGAGTTTTTCTTTTTTAGACTATTGGATGCGCTTATATTTACATCAGCTATTGCAATCACAGCCTATGGCTTCCTCACAGGTACACTAGATCAACAACCACCATTAATGAGTGCATCATCATCATCACCACCAAAACCAATGATACCTCTTCGTAATAATAAAAGACAAAAGTCATCTGTTCTATTATTCAATCCTGATAATGAAGATGAGCGGCGAAGACGACGCACTCAAGAATGGGCTGATGATCAACACCACCACATATTTTCTTCCTCTATTGTAACAGAGACAAATAAGAAACGTCATTCATCACCCATTGTAATGAATGGCAGTTCATCAAAGGTAACAACAGTTGCACAACAAGAAAATAGCTTTATTCTAAAAAAATAGATATCTACATTTTAGGTTCAACTGCCTTCCAGTCCAAAGCACGCCGCTGATGGTACTACGTCAGCAACAAAGAAACAACGAACAAAATCAATGTGCGAATTGCCAGTAGAAAAACAAAATGAGCGATTATCACGACTAGAAGAGCAAATACACTCTTTGATTGAACAAGGCCAAGCTGCTCTTACAAGTCCAACTGGTATTCCAGAGTAAAAAATGAACTATGTCTATGTCTAATAAAAACTCAGTTATCCAATGATATCATTGTTTTAGTCGTTTAGCAAGGGCAGACGAATTAAAAGCTATATATTTCTCAACCATCTTGATTTTTTTTTTTTTCTGTTTTTGTTTTTTTCCCACTTAATAATCGCTTAAACTTCATTATGAGTCGTGTTTTTTTAAAACGTTTTAATCTTGTAGAAAAACGTGCTTCTCTTCTTCTTAAGCCTACTACTCTTCGATCAACTCCAGTCATGTCTCAACGCTCTTTTTCTTTGGCTGTTACTACCGCTAACAGACGTTTGACAACTACTAAAAATTGGCTTGCTCCTGCCTCTGGTCCTAAAAAGGTACAATATTTAACGCTCACCCCCTCTTTTTTATATCTTTTCTCTTTATCTCCTTTAGTCCTTCAAGTAAAACGTATATAAACTTGAAAAAAAAAAGAAAATCACTTGAATCAACTTTTTGCCCTGCATTATTGCGCAACACCCTGGCCATTATAATATTAACTTTTTTTTTTTTTAAATTTCAAATCAAGATGTCCACTAGTTCAGCTGCTATTGAAGCCTCTCAGGTATAAGCAGAGATAAATGTCTTTTTCTTTCAATACTAAAGTTTAGCTTGATATATAGGCTGAAATCCTCTCTAAAAACAACTTGGCAGTACGTGAACTTATTTTGAATCGTCCCAAGAAATTACATGCCTTGAATCTTGACATGGTACGCGCCATGCTCCCAGAACTTCAAGTAAGAAACACAACTCAAACTTTATAACGTACTTTCCTTTTAAAGTTTATATTCGATTTTAGTCGTGGGAAAAATCTGATTTAGCAAAGGTGATTTTATTAAAAAGCTCGGGTGGTAAAGGTTTTTGTGCTGGTGGTGATGTCAAGAGTAAGTGACGCTTTTTTTTTTTTTTTGGGATGCTAAAGCATGTGTTTATTTTAGCTGTTGTTGATTTGGCTGATGCTGGTGATGCCAACTGTACAAAGTTTTTTGAAGAAGAATATCAATTGGATCACTTAATCGCTACTTTGGATACACCTTTTGTCTCGGTCATGAATGGTATCACAAGTAAGTTACAAAATAAAAAAAATAAAAAAATAGATTGTGCATGAAAGAGAGATGGGGGGGATAAGGATAAATATATAGGAGAAGAAAGTTCGCTAATTTTCTTAAAAAAAAAAAAAAAAAAAACCTCCATTTTTAGTGGGTGGTGGTGTTGGTTTATCCGTTCATGCCCCTTTCCGTATTGCAACTGAAAACACTTTATTCGCCATGCCCGAAACTGCCATCGGTTTCTTACCCGAAGTTGGAGGTTCTTTCTTCCTCTCTCGCTTGGATGGACAAATGGGTGTGTATCTTGGTTTGACTGGTAAGCGTCTCAAGTCCGCTGATGTGCTCTATGCCGGTATTGCCACCCATTTCGTCCCTTCCTCTCGTTTGCCCGCTTTGGAAGCTCGTTTGGCCGAATTAGAAAACCCCAGCCATGACGTCGTCAACCAGGCCATTGAGGAATTCTCTGGTGAAATGGATAGCGAACCCGCCTTCTCTCTTGGTGGTGAGATCCGTGCTGCCATTGACCGCTGCTTCAAGTATGACACTGTCGAGGAGATTGTCCAGGCCCTTGAGAAGGAACCCGAGTCTGCATGGCAAAAGGAAACCCTCAAGTTCCTCAACTCCATGTCACCCACCTCCCTCAAGGTCACCTTGCAGCAGATCCGTAATGGTGCTACCTTGAGTTTGGGACAGTGTTTCAAGATGGAGTACCACCTTGTTCAGAAATTTATTGAGGGTCATGATTTTAAGGAAGGTGTCACCGCCACCTTGGTTACCAGATCCGCACCCAACTGGTCCCCCAAAGAATTAAGTGCTGTTGATGCTACCAAGATTAAGCAAGATTACTTTGATTCTCCTTCCCCTCTTCGTTTAGAGCTCTTATCTGCCCGTGACTTTAAGAACTATCCCCACCGTAAATACATGCTTCCATCTGAAGAGGATATCAAGCGTATCGTCACTGGTGAGGCTCCCGATGTCGGAAACTACGCCCTTAACCGCAAACAGGTCATTGATCACTTACTTCGTGAACGCAATGGTAAGCAAGGTTTGAAGCAAAAGGTCAATGAAGTTTTGGATCGTAAAACTACCGAAATTAAAAAAGACCAAGATGAAAGCTTGAAGTGGGTTTATTAAATAATATAAAACAAAAACCAACCAAAAAAAAAAAAAAACCTTGTATAAATAAATAAATAAAGATCACTCTTTGATGATATATTACACACGTATAAATACTTTATTCATTTGCTAATTTGTCTACAATATCTACTATATCTTCTCCTTTATATCCCAATTCTTTAGCTGTTATAATTAAATTTCTTAGATTATGAATAAAAAGACCGTGTTCATCAGAATTATCGATCAACATGGAACGTAACACCACTTTTGGTAAAGGGTTGATCGTATGATTTAAGGGTCGTTTTGTGGGGTTAGGTATTGTGCTAGTTAAAATATGCGTTAATTCCGATAGAGCGGCTGTTTCTTTATCCACTTCCTTTGGTGCGTTGTGATCATCAAATGAATGAAGAATACGTCCGTCACCACCACCTTGTTCATTCAGTGCTGGGGTTAAAGTTCCTGGTTCTTTACTCCATCGGTTATAATAATCGTCGTCGTCGGAATCTTCGGAATCTTCAATAGAATGGTGTATGTTTATTTCTTTTTCATTATTTGTTTCTTCGTCTGAAGACCAATCTCCCCAGTAATCATTAGGTGCATCTCTGTCTTCTACTTCTACTTCATTGGTTATCTTAATTGCGGGGAATTATCAAAAAGGAAATATGCGTGTGAATATTAAATCATGCAACAAACTCTATATATATATCCCTTTACCTCAGAAGCAGTAGTAATAGCTACCCGGTTTGTTTTCATGTAGTAAAGACGATCAGCTTCCTCAATAGTACTGGAGGTTTGATCCAAAGCTAAATGCAATTCGTTTGGAGATGCGTATTTATGGATATGTTTATATTTAACTACTCCTTCTTTTTGATCAACAATAGAAAACAGCATGATAACATTCTCCTTGGTCAGTTCTATCATGGCCTGTAAGGTAGTGCTATCTAGACGCTCGTAGTAGACAGGTTGCATTGGTAACATGGTTTTCCAATATTCACTATCCTCTAATGGAAACTCGTTTTTAACGATTTGGAGAGCGGTGGAACGTACGGCGCTTGAAATGGCATTCAATGTCATTTTGTTTATGTTTATAGTAAATAAATCTAGTAGGGAATTGTATATATATGTTAAGAGAAAAGAAAGAAAGAAAAAGAAAGAAAGAAAAATTACAAGAATTTAAAGAAAGGCGGAAAAGAAATGCAACTGTGTGAAAATACCAAATAGTACAAGACTTGTGATTTCCTTTTTTTGAGTTTATTTATTTAATTTTATTGAATAGATGATGTAAGCAATTAGGTAAAAAAAAAAAAAAACTCTATGTATAACCTCTCCTCTTTTGTTAATTTTTTTTTACATGTAAAACAATAACAAAAAAAAAAAGAATGAGGTAAAATTAATCTATTTATATGTTGATATTATTGTTTCCTTTTCTTGTTTAGATCTTTCCGATAAGAAGTTCACCAATCATAGCTTTGGCGGTGAGACGGACAGTATGGAACAAAGTGACAAAGTCGACTGTAGAGAACATAGTATCAAAGAAACCAAAAGGCAACATAGTGGGGATCCAACCTTGGGCATACTCAAGGGCCCAGGCATGGTCAGGGATCTTATAGTGCTCAACGGTACCTCTGGGTAACCAATGCATATCTCCAGGCTTGAATTCCTATTTAATTCACAAGAATAGGGTAAGTATTTTGCACTTGGATATTTATATTTCGAAAAAAAAAAAAAAAAAAACGAAAGCCAAATTCTCACTTTTTTTCGAAATATCACTCTCCCCCCCTTTTTTTTCCTCCCCTCTTCACATGGAATTTAAATGGTAACAAAATAAAAAAAGGGAGACATAAAGATGAAGAAGCACAGACTTCTAATATGTAAAAAAAAAAAAAAAAAAAAATCCCTCCAGTCCTGTGTAGCCTACCATGTCATAGGAAAGCCATACCTCCACCACTTCGTGTTCGGATATCGGTGGGGCGTCGTTTTCAATAATGGTAAAAAAAAAAAAAAAAAAAAAAAAAAAAAAAAAAAAAAAAAAAAACCTCCAAAAAGAAAAATAATAAAAACTTACCATGCGCTTAAGTTCTCCAGGGCGTTGAGACCATTGTTCACCATCAAGAATAATAAAGTAATCATCAGAAAGGAAGCGACCAGTGTGGCCTTCAGTACCCAAGCTTGTTCCGAAAATAATGACATACTCAGTAATAGACGCGTGAAGAATCCACATAGTACCCATAGCACCACCAGCGTTGTTAAAAACCCACTCTTCCTTAAGAGTAATATGACCAGGATACTCCTTTTCCAAATCTTCAGCAATATGAGTGATCAAAGCATGGGTATCATTGGAGTATAATTCAATGTTCTTCTGGGCAACAGACTGAAGCAAGTTTTGATCAAAAATATACCAACGGTGCTTGATTTGATCCAAGCCAACAAAAATGGCACTGACCAAACTAAGAATGAAGAAAAGCTTCATCCAACAGGAACTCTTTCCACTTCTTGTCTGAGCTTTACCCATTTATTATATTATTAAGAAAATTAGATAAATTATATATAAAGAAGAAAAGAAAAAAAAAAAAAAGGGATGGAGGAGAAAGTTGGAGTGCTTTATATATGAATAAAAACACAATTAAACTATTTAATTGCCGCCTGTTGTGCGGAGTTACAGAAGCTTAAAAGTGGCTGTCAGGGCTTCCGATGCATTTATGGACACACACACATAACAATGTTACTGTTTTTTTATTTTAGGTATGAGAGCTATTATGATTATACATATGAGCATGCGTACAAAAAATGCATGCAACAGGTTTTGTGTTTTTGTTTTTGTTTACGAGCCTGTCTCCGGTGAATTTTCTTCTGGCACAATGGGTTGTTCTATTTGTTCCATATGATGATTGTTTTGTGAATCAAATTCTTCGTCTTGTCCTTCCTCATAACCCGGTGTCACATAAACAATCTTTTGATGGATCACCTCTACTTGTTCTTGTTCATTTACAGTCACCGTTCTTATCACTTCTTGTATTTCTTCTTGTATTTCTTTTTTCTTTGGTATTACTTTATCATTTTCATCCACCATATAAGTATAAAGTGTTTGATTGTGCTGTTTTGCCCATTCTTGCATATGAGCATTTCTTATTTGTCGTTCTCTTTTTGCCCCTTGATCAGTATTTTCTTGTCTCCATTTATGTGCCTCATCGGGTGTAATGGCAGGAGTAGGTAAAACCCGAACATACCGTAGAGCATCTGGTGCTTGGTCAATGGCATGCTGATATGCAAACTGTTTTGTGATGGCAATATCACTATCGGCTTGTGCTTCGTTACCCAAATGATATTTGAATGGTTGAGAATTTCCTGGTAAATCAATAGGTACCACTGTCAATGTAGAGTTATTGGACTCGTCGTTTTGGATATCATATAACTCTTGTGGGGTAGGAGGAAAACGAATACAATCAAGTTCAAGCTTGGATTTCTCGCACTGACTTCGTGTCCATGTTTGACCGCCATAGGATAAAAAGGATAACTCGGAGCAAACCATCGTTACAAGCAAAATGATGCCATAAAATAATGTACGACGATAAATTGGCCTTAGTCTTAATGTGGCTACTTCGACAGCTACTGAAAATAACCCAACTCCATAATAAAAACTGGGCAGTATGTCAAGCATCGATAGCGTAAATGCAGGTAAGAAACCTAGGAAAAGTACATATGAAAGTGATGCAGAATAAAATAATACAATGGATTTGGTATAAAGCTCAGAAGCAGAGATACCATCGATACCTATTTTTTTTTATAGTTAATTTTTGGTTAAAAAAAGATAGTACAAGATCAAACTTACCCAAAATAGGTTTCGGCCATGTCAAAATTACAGGAGGATTGAGTTGGCGCTTATTGATAAACATCTGAATACCAGCAAACAGTAGCGTAGATCCCATTGCGATGAATGTGAACTTCTGTATAAATGGATGTACAAAAATATAGGATGAAAAACCAACGAGTAGACTCCAAACTTTGTAGGAGGATCTTTTGGTAAACCATGCCTTTGGACTTTCGTCAATATACTCTGCAGTGAGGGCAAGATTATCCATGCCAACAGATTGAAGGCGATTGTGTATCTTGAACGGATACTTGGACATTAAATAGTGTACCTCCTTTAGCTTTTCAAAAAAATTCAATTTGACAGGCTCGGTTTTTTCCATACCAGTCACTGGAATATATGTATATTCATGAGTTTGTCATGTATTTTTTTTCCCCAAGAATATGAAGTATTTCTTACATAGTTCGTGATAGGCTGTTTCTACTATCCATTCAGTAACACGCTTTGCAGCAGAAGCCATACATGTTACTTCTTGTTCCTCGCTGGTTGTGTGGAAATTCTCTGCACTTGAAAGTACGCATCCACGAACATGAATAAGACGGAATCTCTGAACTAGTGGTTTAAATGTTAGGTTTTTATCTGCATCAATCTCTCCATTTTTATCAAAGATTTGAAGATTCCAGAAATCATGAGGATCATTTACAAAGCGATCACCATAAGCACTTGAAAAAGAAGAAATGAGATAATATATATAAACTATATGGATTAGAAAAATAAGCTTACGAGACTTCGTTATGTTCCTTTTTTTGAGCAGATACAGGTGCAGGAATATCATGAGAATGAAGTTTACGTGTTGATGTGAAATGCTCCAAGCGAACTGTATCGTGGTTTCTTATAAACTCTACAGGTTGAGAAGAATTCCAAATTTCTCCATGTTTGTGTATTGTCCATATGTTATTTAGATCTACATGAGGGTATAGAAGTACTTCTTGTTCTGTATATACACTTGGTTAGTTTATAGAACTTTTGATTTTTTTTATAAAAAAAAACAGTTCAGATCACTTACGACCACTGCCTCCAGAATAATATCTCGGATGAGAGTGAAGATAGCCACCTACTGTATTTGCATGCTTTATCATCAATCTGGATCCATAAGCAACATCTATTTTTTTTAGGCAAAAGAAAAAGAAAAAAAGAGACATTAAATTAAGAGCTCAGAATAACTATCTTATAGACTTACTTGGTTGGGTTGCATCAAATGTGTTTCCTTCTAACGAATGTTTTAGATGAGTGCTTAAAGAAAAATCATGATCACCAGAGCCTGAAGCAACATCAAAATGAATCTTAAAGATCGTTAAATAGACGACTAAGGGGACAATGCCCAATGTCACAAGATAAACCATCAACTGCTTTGCGATGGATTTTAAGCTATATTGGTCTTTAATTAATTTGCTCCAGATCTCAAATCCGACCGAGAACCATACTACTGGAAAGCACACAATGCCTGTCCATTTTGAACTAAAAAGAGTTTTCTATATACTTTAATTTACAAAACTCTTCATCTCCTTTCCGCTTTACCTTATAGAAAGACCAATACAAATGCCAGTTACTACATTCCAAATATTTGTTTTCATGTCAGGATTTTGATAACTATTTTTTTTTTTTTTTAAAAAAAAAAAAGAGAGGGGCAAGTTGGTAAATGTGTTTTTTATTTTAAGCATGTAAACTTACTTGTTTTTTAGGTGTCTCTGCATCAAAGTCCAGGAACAAGTTGCAAGAGCAGCAAATGTTAATACAAATATCTCTGGTGTTGCATATCTTGATTCAGTTATGATACCATTTTCTATAAAAAAAAAACGTACAATAAGCTTCATGACATAAAAATGCACCCAGAATTCCTAGATAAATACCAAAAACTAACAGTCCGGCAGCTAAGGTGGCAGTAGGACGCGAGTGACCTAAATTTCTCATGGTAATATAGCAAAGTGGGATCAATGCTGTTCCGAAAATGGCTG
Source organism: Backusella circina FSU 941 (assembly GCA_025399235.1). Lineage (NCBI taxonomy): Eukaryota > Fungi > Mucoromycota > Mucoromycetes > Mucorales > Backusellaceae > Backusella > Backusella circina. The sequence continues at coordinate 40,572 of MU622318.1, read as the reverse complement.
CCAATCTTCTTAATGCGACCATGGGAAACTTGTTAAAATATCTGCACAGAAAAATACGAGAATAGGTGAGCGAGAAAACCTACACTTTTTTTTTTTAAGAAAACATGTTTACTTACTGTCCTCCGTATGCAAGATCCTCAGTACCATAATATCCTACTAGACGTGCCACTGCCACATTCATCAAACTAGTCAAAGGGGGGAATTGACCAATAAAGAACTTGCCCTTCATATACCAATTGACTTGTCGTGTTGTTTCCAATTCCAGATTGGTAACAAAATATGGAAATCCCAACTTCATACCACGTAAATAAAATCCTACTAATGTCAACACAAAAAGACGTACTCTGTCTTGTACAGAAGTGATCCATCGGCTTTCTTGTGCCAAATATGGTTTGAACTTTTTGACATCAGTTTCCACCTCATTATCATTCATTATTGGATCATCTGATTTGTTGGTTTTACGTAGCCGCATACCAATGCCCATCATTATGGTTGTATAGAGACTTCAACCGAAGGAAAATAAATTATGTATAAAAAAAAAGAGAAAAGAAAAGAGTTGATCTGTCTTTTTTTGTTTTAGCAAAAATATGTAACAAGCAGTTTTGATACATTTTTTATTAAGCAGTAACAACAGCAAATTCTTAGTTGTAAAGCCCTATCTTTTTTGTCAAACGCTAAAAATCCAATTTAATGAATGTTTATTTACAATCAAGTATGCATTATAGTATTCCCATAAATGGCAACATTTTGTAAAAAAAAAACAAAAAAAATGAGAGTTAATAACAAAAACCTTATAAACAATGAGCAGAAAGGATAAACAAAGTGATTCAGAGTTCTAAAATTTGGTGTGATGATGCGAATCAATTTTTATTTTTCAATTTCATTTAGCATTACCATTCATATTATAGTATTGTGTTTTTTTTAAAACAAAGTTAGTCTCTTCAGTATTTTACATTGTTGATATGTATGTATGTATAGCCGGTGAGTTAAGCTTTTGTTTGTTTTACAGGATCGAATGGAATGCTGTAAATAAATAAATAACCAAGCAAATATAAACAAATATAAACAAATATAAACAAACTTTTTTTTTTAATACTAATGGGTTAGAGAGGAAATATCATTGGAATAACTTAATTTTATAATACGTAGGATCAATAAGATGGTTGATTATTCCTCAGCTAGGCAACCAAAAGTGAAACATTTTATTTCGCTATGGACATCCTTTCTTTTGCACAGCATTGTTTTATAAGGTTTATTACACTTATAACGGGATGTTGGAGTTTCAATTAATAAATTCTATTAAGCTAGCAATAGTTACTCGCTTGATTCTAAGATTATGTATTTTCTATTGTTTGTTTACGATAAAAGGTTTGTTATATATTTTTTTTTCAAATGTATTAGAGCTTGATTGCCTGTGAAATCAAAAGCTGTTCTGGGGAAATCATCCGGAGTAGATCGCCATTCCCATGAAGTGACTGTCCACAAAGGCGCTTTTTTCCTGATTTTTTTTTTTTTAAGTTCAATGATCAATTTAGACTCAAGCGTATAATTTCAATCGATTATTGCAAACGTGAATTTATTAAATATGCTGACTCGCAAATCATGTATTGGGGGATAATACTAGTCCACTATAACTATAATGACTTCTACAGCTTAATTGACATTTACTGTTCTCATTTTTTTTGTGCACTTTTCTGCTAGCACTTCCGTATTTCTATTAATATATTTTTTTACAGTTTATTCAACTTATTCTTATAAAGCGCGACTCATTTCTGAAGTATACAGTCACACCAAGAGACAATCAACTCACTCCTTTTTAATTATGACTATATGAATCGAGGAAGATCGGGGTGCCATTAAAAATACTAAAGAATTAAGGGCAGTTATTAAGAAGAGGTGAGATAAAATAAGTGTAGAACTGGCAGAACATTTAGTTCTGAGTATGAAAGATCCATACCAGGCTAAAATAGAAGTTAAAGGGGGACATACTAAATATTAAGCTTCCGTTTTTTTAAAATTATAAAGTGTATATGTCATCCTATTTAAATTCAAAGTTCAAAATGTCTTCGTATTGCATTTATTGGAGAAATGACTTTCAAACATTTACACGCAAGTTAACATTCATGTATATATACAGCTAGTTCAATCATTAAACCCTAGACAATGTTATGGACTTACCACGTATTCTTCAACAATATTTATTTTTTAAAAAAAAAGACCAATATTCTTTACGAAATCTTACACTTTGTCCCTCTTTCAATATTTTCCAAATACTTTCGTCCTTTGATAGATAACTACATGTTTTGGTTTCATTTTATTACATTATTTCTATAATAAAAGTACATATAAATAAAACTTACACTATTAGATTGTATCTCTTTATTTTTAATTCTAGTATTTACACTTTGTTTTATATACCAGCAATTGTTTATCACTGTATAAAAAGGAAGGAGGGTATAAACTCTAGTTAAACGGGTAAGCAGAGAGAATAGATAAACTATTTATGTAAATCGAATGAAGAAGGGAAGATAGAATGGAACATAGTAGGATATATGTTATATGGTTGAAGGTGCATTATAGTCTCTAATGCTTCATTATAAAGATTCCGTAATAGTCAAACACAAATACTAGGTCCAGGAGATCTTTTCCGTTTAGCATACAATCGATTTGATTTTTCTCTCTTAATTATCAAGAAGTACACGCATAAACTACAAATTACTGATAAAGAGTGAAATTTTATTGAAAAAAAAATTAACGACATTTACTACTACTACTACTACTAAGTAGATTTCAAAAAGTAAGCAATAGTGAGTCAAGGAATTAACTAGCAAGAGCTATTTATTTTTGTTCAGATCACTCTGGTTTGGGTTAATCAGATGTATTATCCCATAAATGCTTATTAAGGTTCAAATATGCCTTGGAATCGATCTAAGGAACCAAATATAATATTGAGTGTAACAAGCATTTGATCAGTTGCATAAACATTATGACAGATACCATGATCTGACATTTATCTGAATCTAAAGAATCCATAAATAATTGGATTTTACTTTCAACCATTCAATTGTATATTACAATACGTTTATTTCTTTATAATCATATCCTGATCAATTACTAGTGAGCAATATCGTCATTCATTGGGATATAAAAAAATTGGGGTATTGAACTTTAATTTCGGATCATAAATGTTAGTAATGTTATCCCGAAAGTGCTGTTACGTACGAATTTATTTTGAAATAGATCTTCCTTTTTTTTCAAAAAAAAGAAGTGTTGTCAAACATTTAAAAACACGATGGATACTTTTTATGTTTTTTTTTGTTACTTTCTTTTCTTTTTCCCATTTATAAAGATTTTATTAAATTGAAAATGGCTCCAAGAAGAAAGCAATTTGGAGGACAACAGAAGTTAACACATTTCTTTTCAAGACAGCCTGACAAGGTTCCGCCTGCCTCAATATCAGGCTTATCTTCATCTGCGTTTTTGCCTCTCTCAATACTGTACCACCAGTGTCTACATTACGTAGGACAGATTCAGTTATGTCAGAAAAGCTGTATGAATCAAAAACTAAAATGAGAACATCAGAGTCTGTCACAAGTAAGTACTATACTATTTGCCATTAATGATCTTAGTTACGAAGCTTTACAATATACCAGGGTGTAAGGATTGTAAGAAGCTTGGGAACTATGACAAAAATGATCCCAGATGCTAGTGGTAATTCTACTGAAAAAGCAAAGCCTAAATCCTTGAACAACAAACAAGTAGTCACAAGAATATTAGGAAAAGGTTTTGAACACTTTAACATTAAGGTGCCTCTTGAAGCATACCAGAAAAAAAATATAAAGTCTTTAATATTCAAAGTTTGCAAGTACCCCAGATAAGTCACCTTTAGACAGTAAATTTTCATCAATTACTACATTACCAGTGATTGTCACAACGGTATCCCTCCATGTATATTTCAAAGCAATTTTTGATACAGAATTCCACAGTTAATCATGGACAAAAAAATAACAAAAAAGTAACATACCAAGTGATATTATGGATCATTGGAATTCTTTTTGCAAGTAATATACCAGCATCACTTGCCATGAAAGTCTCCCAAAAAGATTCGCGCAATATTTGATCGAATCTTCAAAGGATCTAGCAGTCATTTATTCAAATATAATTGTAGAAACTATGAAGTATGTCTCTCATTGTATCTAAAATATGTGATTGGTGTTAAATTTCAAGTGAGTTCATCATTTTATTCAGTTTTATATACTTTTTATTAACTGTTATTATATACATTTAGGATGTCTCATTAGAAGATATAGAAAGAAGGAGAAAAAGAAAAAAGGTAACTTTCTAATCAAAATTTTAAAAAATGTAAAGTAGTATGGACTAACTTCAATAAATAGCGTTCAAGTAAAAAGAAAGGGATGGTATTCAAAAGGCTTTAAGCCGGAAAGAAGCAAGGTTCCTTTAATTGTGCTTGGAACCACAGCGTTTGGGAAAGTTGGCGTTTGATTACGGAAGAAAAGGCGTGGTGAGGTTGGAAGATTATGGAAAGTTCTACAACGTCGTGAAAGTAATGGTGTTTGTATTGTCACAACTATTGATGAATACTATACTTCACAGGTGCGTAGTATCTGTTCTCTCCTCTCACTGAAAGAAAAGCGAGGATTCAAGGTTCTACAGTGCAATGGTTATAAAGGAATCTTCGATCGTGATATCAATGCCGCCAAGAATATTATCATTATTGCTCTAAAAATTTGGAAAGGAGCAAGACATTTTGAAATCTACAAATCAAAGAAGTCCGCTACAAATTATAAGTAATTGAAGTCGCCAGTTTGTCCCTGGTTATATTTCAATATGAAGATTTTTACACTGTAAGTACTTTATTAAAGAGGAGTTCAATCAAAGAGAACTCTAATAATCTCCTTTTTTGTAAATATTTTTTAGTTGTGTAAAGCAATAAACTTTGTACCTGTATATTTTAACAAAAAGAGCTGAGGAATTTTGTTTATATTTTGATTTGTTTTATTTACTGCTGAAGAAAAACAGATAGAGAAGGAGACAATAAAAGTAAAAATAAATGAAATCTTCTAAAATGATATTTTTGTATGACGTTGAAAAATAGAGATGCTTGGCTTCCCTTTTTCACTGGTCAGATTTTTCTCTCTCTCTCTTTCTCTCAATTTCATACTATTTTTTTATTTCCCCTTTTTTAATTTTCACCATATCTTTACCCTACTTTGTTTTCTCTCTCTCTTTCTCCCTCCCTCTCTCTTTTCTTTCAACAAAGCATATACACAATATAATAGAGTACAGTTTTAATGTCTACAATTACAAGAAGAAGAGTAGCTGGCCAATCCTCAGCTTCTGATGAAGATCATCATTCAAGCACCGAAAGTGAAAAGAAAATTGCATACGATCCTCGTGATGTAGATGAAAGTAAATCAACTCCTAAATTAACACTGATGGAAGAGGTTTTATTACTGGGTTTAAAGGATAAGCAGGTGAATATATTGAAACTATTTATTTTATTTTATTTTAGAAAAAAAACAATCTATATATTTACTATATAGAAACAAAAAAAAAACACGTGTTTATAATAATTGATGTTAGGGTTATCTCTCATTCTGGAATGATAGCATCAGTTATGCTTTACGCGGTTGTATTGTGATGGAACTAGCACTTCGTGGAAGAATAGCAATGGTGAAAGATGCGAATCGTCGAAAATACCCTCTTTGTGATAGATATATCGAGGTCATCAATGAAAATCTGACAGGTGAAGTATTATTGGATGAAGCTTTGAAAATGATGAAAATGAGTGAAAAGTTGAGTGTTGCCAGCTGGATTGATTTGATGAGTGGTTAGTATAATATATTATTATTATTATTATTGAATTTAAGAAAGGCTATTTATTTGCGTTGTCCTCCCCCTTTTATGATCATAGGCGAAACATGGAATGTAATGAAGATCGGATATCAATTAAAACAGGTTCGCGAACGTTTAGCTAAAGGACTTGTGGACAAAGGAGTACTTAGAACAGAAAAGCGAAACTTTTTGTTATTTGACATGGCAACACACCCTATTGCTGACACTGGAGTAAAAGAGGAAATAATAAAACGAGCCTGTACAATGCTCATCACTCGTGTATCACCTGCCTCTGTGGACGCTCAATCAGACGTACCACACGCTTATCTTAGAACAGTCAGTATGATTTGTGCTGGCTATGCAGCAAATGTATTAGAAAACGCTTTACTTTATCTTCAACCTGATTTAAGAGAACAAGCTTTTAACAAGGTAGATGAACTGATGAATGACTATTCCTCTTGGCCTTTTGCTAGTGGTGCCGGTAAAGTAGAGATACCATCAGGAACAGAGCTTTCCTTGGAAGTACTTGCTAGCGTATTAAATGTACTTGGAAAAATGGATGCTATTGTAAGTGACATGTAATTTAATTTGTTACCATGGAAACGAATTAACATTTATTTATTTATTTATTTATTATTGTAGTTGTAATCAATTTATTTACCAAGACAAAACAAAAAACGCTTTCATCATAATAAATACTTTACATTGTAAATTTTTGCTATTATTTGTAGAATAATACAAAATGTAAGTGTAAAAGAATAGAAAATCACTTACCATTACCTGGCACGACGTTAACTGCATATATAAATTATGGCTCTAGTGATATGTACTGTAAACTCGCCCATTTTGAGGGATTAGTTTTATATTTATATATCTTTGCTAATATTTATTATCACCAAGCGGGATAAATTTGGGACAAAATAATTATTTTAGGGTAAAGAGGAAAAAACAATAGGAAGGTAAAGGGGAAGTATAAAAGCCTAGTTAGTTTGATAAAAGTCTTAGTTTCTTTTCTTTATGTCAGCTGTACTTGATGATGACCCAGTGAAGACCGGTGCAATGAGGTAGGGAATATTTTTTTTTTCCTTTGTAAATATCAGACACCAACATAAGAAAAAGTAATTATGATCAATATTAGCTAGTTAAAAGGGAATGAGAGTGTGCGAGAAAGATGATGTAATATAGTACAAAAGGATATTAATAAATAAATGTATTTTTATGAGAGGACAAATGTTATATTAATTCTGTATATTAATAATATGCAATAAAAAAAAGAGGTATACACTTGTTGCATAAAAGTAAGTGTAAATACCAAAACTATTAAAATATTCGTAAGATAATACAAATTGATACATTAGAGGAAAGATAAAAGAGATAATCGAAGGATGTTTAGACTATTGCGATAAAAATTTGGGATAAGAAAATCACACAGGCTAAGTATTGCAATGTATTTTTCTAAAAAAAAAATTTTTTTTTTTTTGAAATTTCTCTCTCTCCTTCCCTCTACC
>MU622318.1:0-26792 GCA_025399235.1 Backusella circina FSU 941 | reverse complement strand
TTTCTTCTGTCAAAAAGATGGATACTAATTCATCCTTTTTCAATATGGGATGTTGTACTACGCAATTGATAAAGCGTGATAATCCATGACATCTTCTATCAAGAAAGGCATCATCTTCTATTTTGTCAATGGTGTTGATGAATACCCTCTCTTTCTTTCTTTCTTTAATAATAAACTTACTTCCTGATATCTTCTTTGGTGGTAAATTAGGAATCAATCGGAATGGATATCTCTTCAACAACATCTCCCAAAACCAATAAAAATCGCTATATCTTCTTCTCACCGAAGACTGGCGCTGACTACTTCTCACCATGTAATTCACGTGGGTAAATAAAAATCCCTCCTTCTCTGCAATCGACACGGAAATCTGGTCAATATCAGTAAACCACTGATTCTCATCTTCTGGCTCCACTTGAATAGTCAAGGCAGTCTCCTTATGAGTTGATAAAACAACAGGCCAATATAGTCTCATCTATTAAAAAGAGAGCAGAAGTAATTAGCTAAAATCAATGACACAAAACAATTTTTTTTATTAATTCCATTCATTTAGTCATTTAATCAGATTGAAACTGTCGATAAACGCATTACTAGAGCAAAGGCTGCGAAAAATATTCCAGATTATTGGTAATACCCATCTGTGCTTTCATTTATCCATATATATATATATATGTATACATTGATTTTCTATTTTTTTTTTTCTTCAATGGGGACTGTCTCTTCCATAAGTCTCTTCAAGTAATTCTATTTTTCTGAATTAACTCTGTACATTGTTATTTTATTTTATTTTTCCTTGTTATTTATTATCAAAAATACACATTAAAATAGAAGATAATCTTTTTTTTTACTTGTGTTATCTTTGTTAAATGAACGAAATGTACATAGATATTATGTTTTAGAGGAATAGAATAGAAAAGAAGCATTTTATTAATTAATTTTAATGTTGTATTTCTTATTATTAATTAAATCATAACTACGGTTATGATTGTTGAATAAATTCATTAACGGTATGCTCTTCTAAAGGTTTGAGGTACCTTCGTTTTAATAATTTATAAAATTCTCCAAATCCAACAGTGAAGAAGCAGAGTGCAATACAGAGTCCCCACTCCCAAGTGACAGCAACCATTCTGAATCCATCCTCAGCAACTTTTGGAATATACAAAAAGATAACCAGTAATACAATATTAACTACACACGTTCCAATAATACTCTTATTACGTATGGTTTCTTTTAGACCACGAATATTCCATTCAGGTTCTCTATAGGATCTACAATGGATCATAAGAACCAAGGTTGCAATAGTTAAGGTGACAAGTAAAGAACCTCTAGCTCTATAGAAACTGTAGCAAGTAACAGGATTATATTCGGTATCACATCGTACACCTTCGATACCATGACCATCACCAATAACATAAAGTGGAACAATAAAGGAGATGAGTGATATAGCCCCGAGACAAAATGCATAAACAACCAAATCGAGAAGTATTTCTCTATTAAAAATACTTTCTGTTGGTGGACGAGGGGGTTCAAGCATCACCGTTTTGGAAGCAGGTTGAACAGATAATGATCCGGCAGGCGGGGTAAACGCAAAGTAAAGAAAAAGCATTTGAATGGTAGATAATGGAGATATACTTCTATTTTCAGGATCACGGATAGCAAGGGCGACAATTAAGAACAGCCAAAGACCCACGAGTGCAATCCAAAAATAAAGTAAAAAGCGTTGCATATTTTGATAGATACGGCGACCTTCCTTGATAGCACGAATAATGGTTGCGAAATTATCATCGGTTAAGATCATGTCTGATGCTTGTTTGGCGACGTCGCTACCATTTTTACCCATAGAAATACCAACATCGGCAATACGAAGCGAAGGAGAATCATTCACACCATCACCTGTCATGGCAGAGATATAGTTTCTACGCTGGGAAGCTAAAATCATTTTCACCTTTGTTTCTGGAGAGCAACGGGCAACGACTAGTGGTAGGTATCGTAGTCCATCTATTTCGTCCTCGGTAAGTGCATCAAACTGTTGACCTGTCATAACTAGCTCACGTAATACTTCAGGTGACATGGTTTTTTCATTCAGAATATTTAGTTCCTTAGCGATAGCAGTAGCTGTTACTTCGTGATCTCCTGTAAGCATATGGACAGAAATACCTGCACGATGCGCATCCCTAACTGCATCACGGGATTCTTTGCGTGGGGGATCATATATGCCTGTAAGTCCACAAAAGGTCAGATTATATTCCGTTTCTTCACGTGTAGAAGGAAGCTTGGATTCTTCCAACTTTCGATAGGCCATAGCAATGACACGAAGACCTTTTGAGGCCAATTGATGAACCTGCTCCATCACCTTGTCTTGAGACTCCTTAGTGGACAGATTATTGCAAAGGGGAATAATACGTTCAGCAGCACCTTTAGTAAAGACAAAAGATTCTCCAAAAAGTCGATTTTTCCAGACGGTTGACATTAATTTAATGGTTGAATCGAACTGGTATTCTTGAATCAGCTCCCAACCAAAATCCGACGACAGCTGAGGCTTTCCTTTTCCGAATTTATGAGCAAACACCTGGAGCGCAACTTCTGTAGGAGATCCGCTGGCCACCCAATCACTTTTATCTTCTTCATCTTGAGGTATACTTTCTTCAATGGCCGCAGCAAGCGTTCCTTGTTCATGTTTACTTGTTATCTTCCTTTCAAGTTTATTTGGGTCTGTCTCTTGACGTCTGTTAATAGCAGACATATTACATAAAGCTGCGCATTGGATTAAACGTTGTATTTCTTCTGAATTGAGTTCTGTTTTTTCTATGCGTTCGATTTTATCTTTTGTTTCATCATTCAAGTCCAAAACTTTATCAAAAGTACGATAAACATCACCTTCAGGAGTCAGTCCATTAGGGGTAACATAGAAAAAGCCTTCACTTGGAGTCCAAAATCTAACGACTACCATCTTTGCAATAGTCAAAGTACCAGTTTTGTCAGAAAAAATATGTGTAAGAGATCCCAATGTTTCCAAGCACTTGAGTCTTCGAATAATGGCACGATGCTTTGTCATTTCCTTTCCTCCTAGAACAAGAGTCAAGGTCATCACCGTAGTTAAACCTGCAGGAAGGACACTCAAGGCAATTGTCATGGCGTACATACCAACATCAAAATCTACTTTAAATTTTACAGATGCGCATACAACGATAACAGAAATGATTGCCAATGCTAAAAGCAGAATATATGTTTTGTTCATGCTTTTTTGTATACGGGTCTGTTCGTTAGTATCCGCTTCATCAATTTTCAAGGCCACTTTTCCTATTTCGGTTTCCATAGCAGTTGCTGTGGCAATAGCATGTCCACGACCTTTAGAGACAATGGTAGAGCTATATACCATATTTAATCGATCTCCAAGTGGTTCATCTAAATATAGAATGTGTTACTGCTAAATGTAAATCTTTGGTCTGTGTCATCCATGTTGCATTTTTAAAATTGAAAAAGTGGTTTTTTTTACCTGCTTTATCAAGTATAAGAAGTTGTTTCTGTACAGGAAGAGATTCACCAGTGAGTAATGCTTCATCTGTTTCTAAATTTGATATGTAAACCAAGCGAGCATCAGCAGCTACAGAATCGCCTTCCTTTAGTAATATAAGGTCTCCAGGTACCAGATCTCCACTGGCAATTGTCTGCTCTTTTCCATCGCGAATAACATCAGCCCTTGGAGAAGATAAGTCTCTGAGAGCTGCCAAGGTTTGTTCAGCTGCATATTCTTGAGAAAAACCAAGACCAAAGTTGACAAGGGCAACTGCTATCAACATAGAACCAGTCACATAATCCTGAAAGACATAGGAAACAACACTAAGAATGACAAAAATCCAGTTCATAATGTCCATGAGTTGATGTAACATCACCTTGAACCATGTTGCGCTTCCAGTAACAGTTAGCTCATTTTTTCCATAAATACTTTGACGTAAAACAACTTCATCAGTAGTCAGGCCATCTGATAAAGATGTGTTTAGTTCGTTTACAACTTGCTCAATTGACTTTGTATGCCAATTGTTGTTCTTTACATCAGTAGTCATATTTGGATTGGCTCCAGATTTATTTCTCATGCGTCAAAACAAGAGATATGGTGTATGTCTGAATGTTAAAAAGAAAGAGAAAAGGTATAAGATTGAAAAGAATATAAAGAAACCAATGGGAAAAAAATATGCCAACATTTATTTTTGCATTTAATACCTGCACAAAATAGTATGTACCACAGTCGCTCTCAAATTAGGTTTGTCTAACAATAACTTTTTTTTTTCTCGGTATAGGTCGCCATTGATTTTTTTCCATATTTACTATTTACTCTGCTAGTATAAAATAAATAAAAACTCTTATCACAAGACGGATAGAATATATCGACCCGATGAACTCTAATTCAATTTGAATTTAAAATTTTGAAACACTTATTCAAGGTAAACTCTCTTGATCTGCTGGATCGGATATCGCTTACACATTGATATAGATATAATGTTAAGAATACCAATTATTATTTTGTTAAATGTTATACATTTGGAAATTTTTGACAAGTGATAATCGAAAGCTAACTTTGCAATCTTTTGCTGTATACCCTTCCGTTTATTTTTGTAAATTATGACAAATGATATTCTAAAAAAGGGAAGCTATTACCTTCAGCATTTCTTAAATATTTTTTTTTTCCATTTCCGAGTTGTACATACATACGCACCTACTGCTTTTTTCAAGAAAATGAGAAAAATTTTCAAATTATTGAGAAAGGAGAATATTTAATGAGAAAAGGCTTATGAGGGGAAAATTAGTTCAAAAGGGAAGTTTAGTCGAGGGGACTAACAGGGATTAACGGGGGCTAAGTTCATGATCCACCCCAATGGATAATACCACAAGGGCACATGTTTAAGCATCTAAATGGATCCCATCTATCATCAACTTTAATTGTCATGCACTAAGGCCACCTTATGTTTTATTAAAGATGGTGCAAGCCATTTTTATTCTATTAAATCGAAAAAGTCACCATATAAGCCATAGCATTTCCATTTATTAGAATAACTCGAGATCAATTCATTGGAGACATATTTCAGTTAAAAACATAACGGATGGTAACTGCGAACTCGATTCCGAAGTTTTATTTATTTATTTGTTTCTGATTACGAGAACACGCAATGATTATTACTAGTAAGTTCAATGTTGTCACATCATGAACATATGTTTAATGTTGACTTTAAATACTTTAGATTTGAAATCATTCAAAGGATCTGTTGCTTTGATCACCTAGGTCAATTTAACAATCGAATCCCCTAGCCAGTTATCGCCAGCTTAATCAGTAGGATAATGATTCCGCAAGTATTGATACCCTCATTGAATAAATGAACCATTACTAACTTAATTGTTATTGTGTAAAAAATTACAAATTGTGAAGAGACAAAGATTTGATAAAATAGATCAATAAACATCCTTTCTGATCCAATGGAATAGATTGCTCAAATTTTGAAATACAGCAAGATAGTGCCTATTTTAATATTTTTTTCACTCCACTCTCCCCGCCTTCCTGGTTAAAAGAGAATATTTGACTAAAATGACTTGGGTGCTACCACGCATGAGTATAATAGTTGACATCAATTTTCTGATCAGAAATTGTTAGCATTAATAAAAGAAAGTTAATGCTACCTGTTGTGCAACTATCATCAATAGGGTGCTGACAAATAGTCAAATTCTCTAATTAAAGTACAAAATAACAGTCAAGTAAATGTATTTATTTTGACAGGGAAATACCACTCTTTTATTTTTGTTTGGAAGTTCAACTTTTAAACAACTCCATTGAAAATACTCTAAGATCATGGCGAAATATGTTTATGAGTTCACAGCCCAGCCATAGAGATCTCATACTTTAATTTATTTATCACCCTTTTAACAACTCTCTTATATTTAAAGTAATAGATGCGTTTGCTCAAGTAAATATTCCACGAGAAATAAAAGAGTTTGAATATTTCAGCAACAAATGAACCAGTCAAAATTGAAACATAGAGGCAGAGTTCAGGTCTACGCTACCAGTTTGACTTAAAAGCTCAAGATGTCAACTACTCTTTCTTTTATTAATGCATTGGTAAATCAAATTTGAAAGTCTGTTATTGGTCGGTTTTTGTAAAGTCACATTTTTTTTTAATCAAAGAAAAAAGAGAAGCCTAACGCGTTTATTTAATTTTTTTTTATTCTTTTACTTGTTTTTTTTTTTTAATAAGCAAAACAAAAGTTGTCAAAACAAAAACACCAACTATTTTATTTTTAACGAAAAAACTCAAGAAAGAAAAGCATATCTGCAATAAAAAATATGAGTGAATCTTGGCTTGACTGTTTGAAGGAACATGCTATCTTTGAGCTTACTGCGGAAGAAAAGGAATATGCCGATAGTCTCAAAAAGAAACAAACACCAACCTCCAATATAAACTATAGTCAACACACTTCCGTAATCGCCTTCAAAGACAATACTCTTTACTTTGCAGTCCGTGATAGAATCAGAGTCCTCTCTCTTGTTGAATTTAAGAATGCCTGGAGAGAAGCTGTTAGTAAAGCTCTTTATGACAAGTCTGCCATGAGCAAATCATGGATTCACTCCATTCCTTACAAAGTAAGCCAGCTTTTTATACTATTTTATATTATTTTATATAATAATAATAATAATCAATCACTTTAGATATTAGAGACACCTGATATCAACTTTGACATCCAAAGCATCAATATTAATAAACCAGGTCGCTTATTGGCGGCTGTTGGTGAGAAGAATCTGTCTATTATCTGTTTACCCCGCCAAAACTATATTTCTAGCACTGGTGTCTCTGGAAGACTTATCGACTGCCGCTCTCTTCAAATTGGTAACAGGTACTATGATACCAAAAGCAGCGGTATCCTAAAGGCTGAATGGCATCCACTCAGTGAGACATCAACTCACATTGCAGTTCTTGGTTGTGATAGTATGTTAAGGTAACAAATCTCTAAAGAAAAGAGGGTAAATAATCAAAGCTAATATTTTTATTTATATCAGAATGTTTAATGTCGGTGAAGATATCAGTGAGCCTGAACAAACATTTGATCTTTCGCCTGCCGATAAAGCAAATTCTACGCAATACACAGGTGGTATTTCTGTGGACGATGATAACGATGAAGATGCAGTCAGCTTTACATTCAGTGGCAAGGAAAGCGAAAAGGGAAATGGCTGGGAATCTTTCACAGTTTATTATGCACTTCGTAATGGCCATATGTATTCCCTTTGCCCAGTCCTTCCCTATACAAGGTAATGAAAAAGGAGAGGAGAAATCAATTGGATTTTAATACTCTATTTATAACAACAGCACTGTACAGCGTGAACATTTGGATAACTTGGGATGTATTTCCCAAGTCAAATTCGCCAAAGCAGAAAAAGAATTCCGTGAACTCTCCTACCTTTATCAACTTCAATGCGAATGGATTGATGGATTACTTGAGTCCGCAGCAAAGTCTAATGTCGGTAAAAAGAGTATCAAAACAGATGTTTTGACTGTCTACAGTAAGGACATTATTTCCTTTGAAGCACATAGACAGGGTCCTTTCATGGTTAGTCAATCTGAGGGTTTACCAAGAGGTGTTCAAGTGTCTGACATTTACTATGCAAATGTTGACCGTGTGGGAATAATTGCTTTGGCCTTATCAAACGGCACTGTTCAAAATCATATTCTTGCTAGTGATATTGAGGCTCAGTGGCAGATGCCCGTAAAAACAACTAACGAAGACTGCCAAAAGGATGTAAGTGATATATATATTGTAGTGAATCAGTTTTATCTTTTCATTCTCTAAGCAAATATAAAACATAAATAGTTGGGCATACTTTTATCAAAAACCGTATTTTTACCAAGAGCTACGCTTTATGAAGAGATTAATATTAAACCAGCACACTTCAAACATCATCAAAAGTTAAAGATTGTCAAGAACAATCGTTATGACGACTCTTATTTTGTTTATCATGCTGGAGGTGTTTCATCAATTGTGATGACAGAATGGTTAAAGGGATTGAAGCAATTGATTGATAATAGTGAAAAGGGTAACACAGGTGGCGTAGTAGAATGGATGAACAATAGCAAAGGATCTGAGGCTACTAATCTCATTATTTCTGCTCCTCTCTCAACTGAGTAAGAAAAGCAATAGTATAGGATTGATCAAGAATGCATTCTAACACCACTTCTCCCATTCATAAAAAAACGATAGATTCGTCCCTATCATTGGTTTGGCTCATATTGCAGATCATTACCTTTCCTATTCATTGCTGGCTATCACTGGTGATTTTTGTTTTGTTTCCAGAGAATTGAACTTGCGTCGCGCAGAAGACAATATTGAGGAAGCATCTGCTAGTAGAGCTATTAAAGCACACTTGAGTCATATCGGTGATGATGAAACTGATGAAGATCGTTATTCTTGTTTGCTTTCTTTACCTGCATTTACTATCCCTCCTCAATTAAGCAAATTACCAAACCAAGCCTCTATTGTTGCACCGAAATCAGCTGGTAAAGAAATTGTGATTAATGAAGAAACAACCACTTTCTTTAGTAAATCCACAGACCAGATTCGCCGTGATGCTCATGAATTGAAGAAGATTGGTGGAGTTATTTCAAACAGGTATATACTAAAAGAGAGAACAAAGAGAAGCATGGGGTATATTCATACTTTAATTTATAGAATCATAGCTCAGCAGACCGAGTTTGAAAATCAAGTCAAGTATACTCAATTGTTAGTAGATCGCATTCAAGCTTGCTCTTCACCAGAAATTGTCAAGGCAAAGGAAGAAAAGATCAAACAAGTCATGTACAAGCATGCCAAGTTACAACTACGTATGGATGAATACTTGCGCCAATTGATGGATAGCTATCAACCAGAACTATCCAATGACGAAAAGGCTTGGGTTGCCAAGTTGGAGGAACTAAAGCAAAAATTACAGGGCGAAGGAGGATATGAATCAAGGGTTAAATTGGTAAGGATTTACTTATTTATGTCTTGATCACATCTAACTAAAGAGTATATGTACATACTAGTTGAGGGAACAATTGAATGCTCTAAATGAGAAAACATCTACTTCAAAATCAGTTACTTTACCTGCTGGTATGACCAAGGCTCAGCTTCAAAGTATCTTAAGATCTACCAAGGAACAGTAAGTTCAGCAACCATCCTCATAAAAAAAAAAGAGAGAAACTTATAAACGTATTCATTTTATTTTTACTTTATTAGATCAACTTGTATTGATAGCGTCAAGGAAAGAATCGAATCGCTCACAAGCCGATTTGAAAGTACCAAGATTTAACTTTTACTCTATTCTATTTTTTCTCTTATCTTGTCAAAATCATTTTCTCTTCTTTTTTTTTAATATTAAAAAATCAATATTCAGGACAAAAGTCTTTATTCAATAGCATTTAGTACTGTTTTACTGACTATGTAGAGTAATACTACAATGGGTGCAAAAATAATAGTTCCTCATACAGTGCAGACCATTATTTGAGAATAATTATTTATGTTATTTAACCATCAACTGAAAGGCTAAAGAGTGACTGCAGTAAATGCAACGAAAAATATATTAGAATGAATACCTGTTTCTAATATACATTAGCTAGAAAAAAAACCCCAAAGTATCATTATTCACAAATGTATACACTACTCTAGAGCATCCCAAGGTAAGCGCTGAAACTGAAAGCAACATTGCACCCATAATAATAACAATAAGTACGACAGGTCATTTATGTAAAATATCATCCGAAGAATCCAGAGTCATCTGTGGGCTTTGGTCTTCCACAACTTGTCTTTGGGTTTTTCCTTAACATTTTCAGATATTAAAATACTACTGGCTAGAAGCAATAAATTGTTTTGTTTTTATGTTACCCTTTTGGTTAAAATATATGTATATCCAAAGCTCATTGAAGGATAAGATCTTTTTTCTCTAGTTATTCTATCCATTACTGGTGACTTTTTACATAAAAAGAAAATGGTTATAAAACAGTTGGGGAAAGTTTGAAAACTTGGCTGTCTTCTCTCTTTAAGATAGCTTTAGCATTATATTGGCAACATTACAATTTATCATTATTATTTGTAATGAAAATAGGTAGATAACGAGCGATAAAACCACATACTGCCTTTTTCAAGAAAATGAGAAAAAGTTTCAAATTATTGAGAAAAGTTTGAGAAAATGCTGATGACAAAAAAAATTGACTAAAAAGGGAGACTAAGGTGAGAGGACAAAAGCGGAATAAGTTTACTATCCAAGCCAATAAATAATGACACAAGGGGATATGTTTAAGCGTCTAAATGGATTTCATCTATCTTCAACTTTAATTGTCATATGCAAATTATCACCCATGTTCACTCGGGTAAGTGACGGAAAGACTGTTATTATATTCATAAATAGACACTATTTATCAAAAAAAGAATAGCATTCTGTGATTCATTATCCAGGTAAAATATCCATAATCCAATAAACAACCTTTCACTTGATATATGCAACATTGAAGAGAAAAAATAATAGCTTCCGAATTGCGAATGCTTCTATATTGCATTATGATGGTGGCTTTGTTTTGATTATATTATTTATCCAGACCTAATTTTATGTGGTTTACTCTTTGCTTATTTATTTATTGGCATACTCGGATGTGGCTACTCATCTAAAGTTGCTCATATTATATGTAAAAAAAAAGACTGTTGATTCTCTTTTATTGTCTTGAAATACTTTTAATGTATTGGCTCATTTTAGTTGAGCCACACTTGACTGATTCATTGATTGTAACACTGATTCGTACCATAATGTTTATTCCAGATATTCTATACTCGAAATAGGGAGTGCTCTATTTCTCTTTCAATTACAAAAGAAAGAATATGCTCATGATAGCTAAATCTCCTTTTTGTTTATGGCTTACTGATAACACAATTCTCTTGGATGATTAAAATTGACTTTGTTTATTAAAAAAGCATCCTTACTTTTAATATGAATAAAAAATAGTAGCATTGAATGCGATATTGACTTTTAAATAAACCAATACTCGAGTTAATTGATCCGCTCCTTTGGTTCTGTATCGTATCTAGAAATAAGTTTCCCCTTCAAAGACCCGGATCAAATTTATATATATATAAATCAATAATAGATGCTCTGACAACATTTATGTGATTTTAAACAGGACATTTTTTAGGTTGGTGATCCAGGTTTATTACTATTTTTTTTTTTCTAAAATTGGCCTATTACAAACTGGTACATAAACGAATTGACTTACTATCACTCATACATGGTCGAACATTTCCATTGTCTGACTCTTTCCATGGTGTTATTTGTTTGAATATATTCATTATACCAATATTATTATTTTTCTCAATTATTGTTAAATTTTTTCTCATTAATTTGTAATTTTTTCTCGATATCTTGAAATAAACAGTAGTAAAATAAACATGATCAAAGACTTCCCACTTTTCGGGAAAACTCTGAGGGAAAAAAAAATTCTAATGTATTTTAGATGTGAGCTTAAGCATTAAATTGACGTCACTCTAATTCAATTTTCAGTTTAAAGTGTAGTGTATGTATAGATATCTATAGATTTTATATATAATTCTAGTTGTTCTATGTTTTCCATTATTGCCTAAAAAACAGCGTCCAGGAAGTTACAAATGATTATCATTTTCAATAAAACCAGAGTTCTGTTCTAGTAATTAAAAAACGAAACACGATTTCATCCCGGAGGACATGTTTTCCGCGCCAAAAAATGGATGATGCTCTCAAAAAATTGGTTAATTGAGAATGGAAGCACAGTATATATATACACGAAATCGGATATAAGGTTACATAAAAAAGGAGATCTTGTGATTCATGATGATTTAATTGTGAAATAGTAGAAATGAGATATATTTAGATTTTTTATTATATATATATTTATATACATGTTGTTCAGATGATCATGAACACTGCATATAACCGACGACGATCAATTTTTAATACGGTTTTATATAAAAAAGGATATTACACCACCCTTGCTCTCTTTACTTTCTATAATGGGAGTTGTTTAGAAATGATTTTAGATAAATAAACATAAATAATAAATAACCCAATTTAATTATAAACAACATTATTTGTTACCATTTTTTTGATGTTCTTATTAATTTAAAAACGTAAATACATTGAACTAATAGAATCAATAATAAATAAGGATATATCACTTGGGTACATAATAGAAGCAAACTTCATTTATATACTTTTTAGGCATAGACGAAAGATTTTATCTAAATATGTCAGAAAAGAAAAAAGATCAGTTTTTTTTTATAGAAAATAGAATAGACTCATTAAAATCATTCAATTTCGGCAGTACTTTCTTCTTTTGGTGGTATAAATTTCTTGTGGTCACCTTTCAATGCAAGGGTGTTTAATGTTAGATTAGTTAAAAAGGGAGAACAATACAAACGCTTTTTTCCCACTTTTTGTGAATAAAAGTGTTTACTTCCATTAATAATGAAATTGCAATAAAAAGAAAAGAAAAAAAAGAACATAACGCTACACTATATTATTAAAATGTCAGGTTTTATTCCAATAGAACAATATTTTCAAAAACATATGATCTTAATAGTAGCGTACAACAATCATACAATTTTATTCCGAAAAAAAAAACCACATAACTAACAGACTTTAGGTCTATTTGTATCATCATTGTCCAAATATAATTTATAATTAATGAACTAACTTTAAATAATGTATGCCGTTTTTTTTTTATATATTTTGACATGGTAAACATTTATACAAGGTGTTTATACATCTCACTCAGCTTCTTCCTATTTCACATGATCATTAACGGAGTTTTAAGCCTAGGGAACCACAATGGTATGCCACCTGATTAACCAAGGCTTTTCCTCTTCTATTCTACAGAATGCTCTCATTAAATCCTGTAAAATAAAAAGAAAATACACATACTGGATCACATAGATATCACCATTCTTTTAATTCTTTATACCATTCGGATAAAGAAAAAGGGCAGATAGTGATAAAAGATGAAATGCTTTTAATACTAATTTAAAACTGGATACATGAAATCATGGGTCAAATCCATTTATGTCACACCAAGCAAAAATAGAGGGAAAAAACAATAATAATGAAGCATGAAGTTTTTTATAACAGTTTTATTATAATTTTTTAATGCTAAAATACACATAAAAATGCCCACTTATCATCATTAAGTAGATACAAATACAATAATAATAGTAAAAGTAATAGTATGAAAAGATTGAATTGCAGTCCAAAACATAACAAAGAAACCTCTTTAAAGATCCAGTAACGTCCACAAACGAGTGTCCATGTAAGCATGATGCTTAAAGGAAGAAAAAAAAAGCGCAGTCTGTATATAGTTGGACTAGACGACCCTCATTAACCATCATTCAGGGTTATTAAAAACGATTATTGTTGTCAATACCTCCATCTCATAAAAAACAAAAAAAAAAAAGCTCAGTCCACAAAATCTGCTTTTAATGTACATTATTAAAATGAATATAGCTTTATGCCTCCTGGTGATCATGTTTGATGCTTGTGTCTTCTGATTTGATATTGGAAAGTTTGAGCATGCTGTGTTATATATGTCTACATATATTTATATTTATATAACATAAAAAATAAAGAAGACATAGACAATAGATGCCAATTAATTAAGCAATAGAAAAGGGCTAAATATCGGATCAAAATATGAATAAAGAAGGAAAAGTCGAAAAACAAGAAAGCGGAAAATTTCGAGGAAAAGCGATTTGTTTATTATCAATGGTTATATTATCAAGTGGATGATGTTTTACGCCATAAAGTGAGATTGAGCAGGAAAGATAAAAAAGGTCAATGTGGGAAACACGAATAGGTTATAGATCATACACCTAACAAAAAAATGATGATAAAAAACTGTACTACATTGACTATTTGGGTATAAAAATCTATTCCTTCCTTTCTTTTTTCCTTTTCTTTTCTCCATTATTATTATTTTTTCTTTGTTTTTTATATCAGATATTTCACTTTTCTCTTCTCCTCTATAATATAAATAAACACTATACAAACTATGACTAAAAGTAACATTCGCAACCATGCCTATCAATTCGAACACACCTTACAACAGTCAACAGATTATAAGCATGTGTCGGTTCATAAAATATCAAACAACTCTACCTGGCTTGTTTTTATGGGTAATAAGTGGATTCCTTTTGATAGTGCCAACCAACACAAGTTAGAGCAGACTCTTGGTCTTGGAGGTACCTTTGTCGATATTGAGGATAAGCTTTTCCCCGCCGTTAAACGTGTACGAGTGTTCCCCAAATCAAATTACCTTAGTTATCTAGGTGTGAAATACCGCCTTTCAAGAGTGATGCAACCCTATCAATTTGAATTTGGTGCCCAGAGTAGTCAGCTAAATATTAACAACGAAGATGAAAGAAATGATCCTGCACTGTATAGAATTCGACAGCCTGTTCAAGTTTACTCTGATAATAATGTCTCCTTTTCAACAAGAGTTTCTTAATTATTGTCATTATAAATAGAAGAAAACGCATTTTTCTTTTGATTTTCTTTCTCATTCTCTCTTTATCAGCAATTGAAAAAGAAGAATATGAAAAAAAAAGAAAAAGCTTTGCTTTCTGCTGTAAATATAAAAATTTCACATACGGTTGTCCTTTGCCTCTCATATGAACTCCATATATTTTAAACCCCGGTTTCTTTTCTTTCACCTTTTTTTTACTTTTTACTTTATTATATTTTCTCTTTTGCATATATTTTTGTGAACCATACAAAATAGAAATGAAAGAAATTTTGTTCCTAATAAATAAATATTATTATATTTGTCATAATAAAAGGTCGCTGCTAAAATATAGATGATGGGATACCGACCTCATGTAGATAATTGAAAGATGTATCTTCAGAGCCTCTTGGCTTAATTAATGATAATCTAATATGATATAGATGATGGAAAAGTCACTTTTACTATATACATTTTAGTGAGAGATTTATTCATGTACCGTATATATTTAAAACACTTGTACCAGTGAAAAGAGAAATGCAGGCTACCTCTGTAAACTTTAAAAAGGTAATCGTGAAATGTCAACCATTAAGGAGGCCACATTTATCTAATCCAACTCAACATTAAACCTTGTGACCTACTTAGAGTACCAATTTATTTAATCATTTGCTTATTGAATATATATAAAGAGAGAGAGAGAAAAGCCATAATCAAATGCTAAAAATATTAATAAAAGGGTTAAGCGTATTCAATAGTCGAATTTAAAGATCTTTAATATCGAATGAATAATACGAATACGTGGTTGTTTATCTTTACAAATAAACTGTCAAAAACAAAAACAAAGTTTATCTTTAGTACTTCTTTTTTGTTTATTTATTTATTGTTTAATTTTAGTTATTTATAAAAACTGACTATTGGTTTAACTCTCCCAATTTGGCATGCTTCTTTTTATCATGGTCGTTATTATATCTTGATAAATGCTAATATATCATCTCTATTCAAATTATTAATAGGCTTTTATAAATTATTTAAATAATAACGCAATTTGCAAAATCATTTTTTATCACTATCTTTTTGTATATATACATTTTTTCTGGTATAAAAATAACTGAATGCAGAAGATTTAAAGTTGTATTATCAAAATCCGTTGATATATTCATGTCTGATAGACACTGACAACATTTTGAATAGCCTCCATTGTCAAAGAGAGATCAACCTTTCGTTGGGATTCGAAGGATGATTTATATTAGGAATCTACGTTGAGCCTATCGGTGATGTTATTCACCGTTAATTTTATTGTTCTTAATATTTTTATTTTGTTTTTATATGGTATTTACATAGTTGAATTAGATAATCTTCTGAAATATACAGTGTTCCCCCACTAATTTCCAGTCAGACTTGCTGAAATCTAGAAAAATTAAGTAGGGAGACTGTACTTCCCCTCCCCCACATTTACCATTCCACCCTCAGTATTTCTAGCCTATCCTGATATCACAGCCACCTGAATTTAAAAGAAATCTACTGTAGTGGATCTGAGTCTTCCAACACAAGTGAACTAATATTCAATCAGACCTATATTTTTCGGGCCATTATGATCTCTCTCGACGGTATTAGCACTGTACAATTTGTTTGGAGAGCAACCGAAATCTTAATAACCTTTTTTCTAGAAGACTGCCTCCTTGAGGACTTGAGACGAGGCTGCACTTAACAGTCGAAGCATATTCATCTACAGTTTTGCAATAATCATTCAATGGTTTAAACATTTATACATAACATTTACAAGAGATGCGGTCATAGTCTCTCATGTAAGTGGTGATACCATTCCAGTTACTGTGATATGTTTGGACAACTGATTTTTTTTTCCTTGGAAAGGTTTTCGAAAGGTAGCTCCTTATGATTGGATACAATCTTCTTCTATGCAAAGTCATTTCTCATTTTTCTGGTGAGAGCATTATTTTTCAAAACATTCTGAGAAAAGTCCTTTTTCTTCCTTTTCTTTTTCCACTAATGCACGTTTAAAGAGTTTGACTAACGAACAGCGTTTGAATTGACAGCAAATATTGTTCCAACCTCTTTGATTGTCGTATCTAATGTGCCTGGTTGGTTTGAGAGAGATGCATACTTATTCACTAAATTGACAAGAGTAGATAACTTGGAAATTTTTACCACTGTTGTTGGTACAGTGCTTGGATCGGATCCACTGACAAGTAATTGTTTTTTAGTTTGATCAAAATTAAGAAGGTCGATCTCGTCCCTAGGTGAAGGCGCCGTAATAGCACAGGATGAGATAGGCTGGTCTTTCTCTGTTTTACAAAAAGTATAGAGAAGTGCAATATTTTCTCTTGTTCTTTACTTCAGCTGAAATTATTTGTCGATAAGTGTATTGAAATCGTTCCATGCTTCTTTTAACTATTTGTAAAGATCCATAAAAATAAAAGCACGAGTTTTCTTTGAAGTTACCAAGCTCAACCAGATAAATTAGGATACGAATTGAGAGTGGATATTAGCATATTATGACATTATTATAACGAAATAGATATGCCAAGTAGTCATCTAAACCAAAAAAGTCAAACAAACGAACAACAAACCATTGTTCATTGATTTTATCATATTCTTGACAAAAACCAAATATACAAGAACAATACTCTTTCTACTCTATCCCTTACAAATTGGCCCTGAACACAAATAAAATGGAAATAGGAAGAACAGTAAAATCATGCATATATACATACATACATATAAAGAATGAATATCAGAGTTACATAATATTTATTCAAATAGATGAATTGAAAATAGTCAAAAAGAACAATTCACTCTAAATGATAGAGACTCAGTGTGACAAAACGTGGGTGATCACATGAGCACAAGCCACATATATATCTTTTTTGCTCTCTTCTCACCAACTATATACTACCTGACTCTTGTTTTTTTTGCATAATAATGTCAGGACCAACTAATCAACAGAATGCTACCTTAGATTACCTATTCAATGCTAGCTTCTCCTTAGTGAGTACTGTGCCGAGTTTATCTAGTTTTTATATGAAGCAGTTACAAACCAGCCTAAAAGCGTATGAATTGAAAAACCATGCAACATTACAAAAGACAAGTTGTTCAAAATGCGGCACTATCAAACTACCTGGTGTAAACCATAAAGTGGAAATAAAAAAAAGACATGTAAAATATGCAGATAAGAAGAAGAATGACAAGAAAAACAATAAACAGCAAAGGAATCAATTGGTAGAGAACTGTCTAGCTTGCGGTCATGTTAAAACGTACTATGGTTCACAGAGAAAAAAGCTGCCAAGAGATATGATTAATACACAAGTAAAACCAGAAATACAACAACAAAAACAGCAAATGATACCCGAAAAGAAGAAGAAGAACAAGTCAAAAAAGAACAATCTACAAGCCTTGTTATCTAAACAAAAACAATCAAACTCATCACCAATGGGTGGAAGTCTAAATGACTTTTTATCCTCCTTATAAAATAAATATTCATTCAAATATCATATTTTCTTTTAATGCATTACAATAACAAAACTATTTACTAAATGAAGAAGTGGAAGAACTAGCCATACTCTGTTGATCAGTCTGTGGTGTTGATGATGATGCCATTGTTGAAGAAGAAGAGGAAAGTGGTGGTGTACTGTTATCATCATTCAATAGATATTGAAGATAGTGCTTCTGTTGATTGACTTCTTCCAGTTGAGAACTGGTAGAGGATGCTCGTCTTGTGTGTGTAGAGTAATCGCTTACTGTACCATCACTCACCCATTTATCTCCTTCTTTACGATGTCGTTTTCTAGGTCTTCCTACTGGCCGCGCTATTATTATGATGCAACAATATTTCTTTTAGAAGGGGGGGGGGGTTTAATCTATTCTCCTCTATCCTACCTGCTGCTTCGTTCTGAGCCTTGAAATCTGTAATGTATTGTTGATATTGCTAGAGTAATAAAAGAGTTAATCTTTTCTTTCTTTTTTTATCAAGCAAATGAATGACTTTACTTTATAAGCATCTGTCTTTTGGTACTCTTCCACTTTCTTTAAATACTCCTCTCTCGCAGCAAGTGCATTTGTTTCATAACGCTCCTTTTCCTCTACTGAAATATTCTTCCACCTATCGCCAATGATTTTTGCTAAATCAGTAAAAGATCTATTTTCATCCTTGAGTTCCTGTCTAACATCGTTGGAGAACATGACATAGGCAGATGGAGGTTTCAACGGTGCATTGGAATCAGGTTTAGCATGTCGATGGTACTTTCGTTTCCATAATCGATGAACATTGTCTGATGTCACAGCCTCTTCTTCAGTTGACGACATGCCACTGGCAGTTGTGTGAATCATCGTACCTGCCGATGCATAGTATTCATTCCCAGTTGTTGGTTTTTTATTAGTGATCTTTATGTTTTTATTTTTACTGTTATTGTTAGTATTATCATTGTTATGAAAGCGATGAGTATAATTAGTAGTAAGCGTAGGTCTTATTGGCGCTGCAGGTGGTAGTGTTGATGGCGTTGCTGTAGGTGGTACTTTTATATTACTATTCACTAATAGATTATTATTATTATTATTAATGGTATTATGAAGATAGTATGGTTGTTGAGAACCATCACTTGATATTGGCGGTTCCATTCGAGTAATCTGCTGCTGTTGTTGCTGTTGTTGTTGCTGAGAAGGAAGAGGATATGTTACTCGACTTTGAGCTACATCAGGTGATGGTTTATTTAACGGTGCAATATTCAACGGTACTGTTGTTGGTATACCTCTTGCACTAGCCACTGCCCTTTGTAGTAACTAATAACAGTAGTAATACATAACATTTTATGCGTGATTATAGTTATAAAATAGACATGAGAGATTATTAATAATGGTGATTCTATAGTGGTACTGATATACGTATTCATATTCATATAATATATATAAAAATAGGAACATACTCTACGATGTCCTCTTTTCACTTGCATTTGCATTAGATCCGCTTCCGTAATTTCGAATAACTGAATGTGAGTTTTTTTTTATAATTTAAATAGTCATTAAATACGCCAACATTCAAGACATTATGTAAAAATATAATAAAAACAGACACAAAAAAAAAAAAAGAAAGTAAATAGTTAGAGTAAGCAATTAAAGAAGAAGGAGAGTGTAAAGGAGTATAAATAGATTGTAGTAGTATTGTATCATATATGATAATAGCAATAATAATAGTTGATATGACATAAGATAAATGTAAATATGCATATTAGAAAGAAAGGAAGAAATATCATGAGCAATGGTATCATTAAGCAATAATAAATTAATAAAAGCTTACGGATTCAAGTCTGTCAAAACCTTCTTCAATGAATATTGAGAGATATTGAGATAATCCACATTCCAATAAGAATGACTCCACTTGCTGTTCATTTACTAGTGCTCTACTGTCATTAGCATAGTTTACACTGCCTGTTGTTGGCGTTGATGATGATTCACCTGCTGCTGCTGCTGTTGTTGTTGTTGTTGTTGTTGTTGTTGTTGTTGGTGTTTGTAGTGTCATGATGTACAGGTAATAATGATACAGTATTTATTTATAAAAGGGAAAAAAGAGAGATGATAATAATAAAAAGTCCCTTTTTTACTATTTTAACAAAAAGATAAAAAGGGAATATTCTGTATTTTGTATAATAATAATAATATAAACAGGTATTCTTTTCTTTTTTTTTTTTAATGTATATATATCGGATAAAGAAGTCGATGAACACTTTTAAAAGAGCATTCAAATAGTTGAAAAATACAAAAAAGTAAAATAAATGGGAAAATAATAATAAAATATAAAAAGGAGAAAAAAAGTAAAAAAAAAACCGTTTTTATTTGTTTCGCACACTTGAAAAAAAAAAAAATAGTCTCACAATTATGATCGAAAAATAAAATAAAAAAAAATATCGAAAAATAAATGTGCGATAGAACTTATAGAACACCCAAGAACATGGTAGAATACTTTTGCAGTTGCATCAAACTTTAACTTCATTTTTTAATATTCGTACTCCGATTAAGCACCCGATATACTTTTTTACTTTTGGTGAGATTTGTACTTCCTTTGTACCCCTTTGTTTTTTTGAGAGAGCGAGAGAGAACAGACAATAGATTTAATGCAAGTAAAAATTCTATTCATTATATTGAAAATTAGACGAACTCCCTTTACATACTACTTATTTAAGTATCTATCTGTCTCTTTACTCTTAGATTTTACTTTCCTTTCTTCTTCTTCTTCTTTCTCACTCTCTTTGTGATTCACTCACTTTTTTTCTCTCGTTTCCAAATGAATAAGCACTCTCGGTTTACATACACTGGACTTCTTTCTACACCTATGCTAGAACAGGATGAAAGGAAAGCGTACATTCAATCCACAAACGCCTATTATGAACATACATCCTCGGCTTATACCACCCTACCACCTCAATGGTCAGTCCCACCATTGGATATTACACCTTTCCTATCACATACAATGTATGCTCAACCCCACCAATCTCAACAATTGCATCAATCTCAGCAACAGCTCCCATTACCTCCTCAGCAACAAATACATTTACAGCCACCAATGACCCGTACAAGAGGTAGACGTGTATCCAACATACCTAATCACGGTATAAGAACGTTTGCTTGCAAGACAGAAGACTGTGGTAAAGTGTTTAAACGGTCCGAGCATCTTAAAAGGCACATTAAATCCATTCATACCATGGAAAAACGTAATACAATATTATTCATATATTATGCTTTAGTATACTAATTAATTCTCTTTTTTTTTAGCATTTAAATGTCCATATCAAAATTGTAATAAGCGCTTTTCAAGGTCTGACAATCTAAATCAACACATTCGAATCCATCGTCACTGTAGTAACCAACAAACATCACCTACTTCATCCACTTCATCCACTTCATCTTCGCCTTCTGTCAATACAGATTCTAATTCTCCTTTATACCCTTTTTAATCATCTCCTATCATTTTGTAACAGTAATAGTGCTCTTTTTTTTTAAAAAAAAAAAAAAAAATTATGAAAATCTTTTTTTTTATTACCTGCACTATAAAAATAACCAACCACGGCCAAAACCGAATACCTTGCCTTTTTTTCTTCTTAAAATCCACATACACTTTTTTTAATCTATCACTCTGCATATCTATTAAAAACCCAACCATTTTATTTTAAACGTCTGTTGACAAAAAAGAGTTCTAAACCAATTTCCTGGTTAAAAAGTTGCTCTTTAGTGGGAATTTGAAGCGCTTTGAATGTCTTTTATTAAGGTGAACAGCCGCTTTAAATTGATAAGTTGAGATAAAAACCAGTTTTTAGTTTAGCGTTTTTACGAAGTGGGAAAAAAAAACCATAACGGTTTTTACTTATTTAGTCTTGTATCTCAAAACAATGCAACTTTAAGTAATATATACGCAAAATAAAGTTCTTCTAGCTATCATTAAGTTCTGTAAAGTAGAAAAAGATACATGTAATATAATAAAACCACATTTATTAACATTTTATTTTATTTTTTGTTCTATTCTATTCTATTCTTTTTTTTTTAATTAAATGACATCATTTTCAGTAACGATATCCATACAGAGTAAACTATAAATATAGTATTCCTTGACAAGTATTACTTTTTTTTTGTGGAGGAAAATAAAAGAAAAAATCGCTACGTTAAGAAAAACAGGAATCTACCATAAAAGGAAATGTTTCTATTCGATATTTTTTCTATTGAATCCATGCTGTTTCTGGAAATATGCGTTTTATTTATTTATATAGCTTTTTAACTTTATAAATAACGAGCATGTGTTCAACATATATAATGTGTGATAACACCGGACCAACAGCACCTGGATCGTTTGATAAAGGCTCTAATGACACCAGTTCCTGTATAACACATGATAGGATATTATTGATACCTTCTATGAATTGTATGACATCTTCCTTCTTTTCAGAACCAGAAAGATCACTACGCCATTTACGTTTTTCGTTACATACTTTTTGAATTTTTTTTTTTTTTTTTTTTTTTTTTTTTTACAATTGATTTAGCATTTGAGGGAAGCATACACTAAACATTACATTACCAGCAGCAATATTTCTGAAAAAGAAATTGAAATAATATAAGCCTAACTTACCACAAACTTATTCTGAAGTTTTCTATATAAATACTTTGATAGTCTTTACTCAAAATCCTCTACAATCATATTTGTATATACTGTTGCTAGCTCTGTTGCTGTATGAGGAAAACATTCGGGAACACCAGCTGTAATGGCACCTCTGTAAGTAATTCTAATATGACTGCGTTTAAAGGCCTTGAAAGTGTCTATCAAAACATTGGGCAAAATATAAGCCTGAACTTTCCTCTCCTTGTCCAAACTCAAATGAAAGACACTTGACCAGAAATTTTGCGAGTAAATACTTTTGGTATACTATCATTTTTGTGAACAATCAAATAGTAGTTGACAAACAACTGTGCTCGATAAACAACATGACGGACTTCAGAGCTTGATTTGATAATATTTCTTTGGAAATTTAACTTGTATTCAGCATTTATCCAATTTTCAAAAGGTACTTCTTATATCATAGCAGTCATAAGCACCAACTAGTTTATTATTAAGTATAGCATCCTTCGGAGGTTTATAGTTTTCACATTTTGGGCTTCTGGAGGACTTGTGTCCCTTTTGTGACAACTTTCGCATTCAACATCAATATCACTAGTAGCTCCACCTCGTTTTGCCTTTTTCTTCTGGTATTTAACCATCTACCTTTGCTTTCGTTTTGGTTTCTTTCGGGAACCAGCAATATATATATATGAAAAATCTGGTATAAATATTGGTAATAATACAAATATTTTCTGTTTTACCTCCAGAGGCTGATATTGCTACATATTTATCACATTTATAGTAGCCTTGAAATCACTACACACAGCTTTAAGAAAAGAATCAGAAAAGTGCTCATAATACTAATAAAACTATCATTTGTTTACCATCACGATGAGGATTGGAAGTTCTTTTATTAAATTTTTCTTGAACAATACGTACTTTTTATATTATTCTTCCTTGTCTTTAAAATTAAAGGTAAATAAATACCATAAAGCTGCCAATTATTTTAATTTGATACTCATCTTCCACCTTGAGTTCTTCCTCTACAGACATTTGTGACCGCATGTCGGAACTGTTGTCAAATGCATCCATTAAACCCTTTTAATAGAAGATATTATGTTGGTTTATTAATTTTTTGTCATTTAAATTATATATTATTAAAATAATAAAATCTTACCACTTTCTAATATTTCTGAACGGACGTCTGGCTCTGCACGACACACTGAAATATTTGGTAGTAAAAATGGTAATGTGAGATGTTTGAATACCTCAAATAGAGAATATGGGTCCGACGTAGCAGGTATTTCTGCTGATAAAATGATAATAATAACAGTAAACGATAAAATAGCCTTAATGTTTATGATTTGCCAATAAAATTCAATACCTTCGTGATCCAAATACACAATAATTGCTTAATAAACATGACAGGATATACCTTAGATAACATAAAGCTAAGATCGAGTGGTATACATTGTGTTTTTTCTTTCATTCATTTCGATCCATATACCTGTCAAATTATTGCAGTTATCAGTTTTATGCAATGGATGGATTATTTGCTACACTCAAGAGTTTTTCGACACCGTAAAAAAAAGTGTATTTATGTATAAAAGATTACTTCTTTCTCTCGTTTCCCTTCGGTTTTTTTTTATAAGTGCAAGTCTTATTAAAAATTACAATCACATTTCACTTCAATCAAGTATATTTTAGAAAATCAAAGAAGATATTTTCTATTCAAAGTTTTAATATGGTATGTTTTTATAATATGAGAATAACAATGAGAAACTAAAAGAGTATTTTTCGTAGGTATCCTAGTTTCGTAGCTTTCAAAAGTCTTCATGGTTTCCATGTCTTCATATGACGCCAAGTAAGTATTTATCCTTTAACTGAATAATTTTTACTAAAAACATTTCTCTAGAATACTTTCTCCATCTATTCACCTTCAGTAATATTCTATCTTCTGTGAACATTCTACATAATGCCATCTGGTTTTACGCGTCCAGGTATGCATGTATATCCCTCCTCTTCAAGATAATATTATAAAGACTACCACCCTTTTTCTCATACTTCTCACTTTCTTCTCCCTCATATCCATCATGTAATCCAGCGATTATTAATTTTGTCTGTAGTTCAATATTTGTGTAATGTGTATTTTGAGCACTACCTACAACGGTCGGAACCTTTCTCTAATCTTTTTCATCCCAATCTGGTAAGTACAGTGCTTCCACCCTTGTGATATTTCAGCAAATTCACACTTAATTTAACAAGATCAAAGGTTTGATGAGATTAATGAGACTTTTATTATACCAAAAGAAATTAATATAAGAAAAGAAGTTAAGACCTCGAAGATAGATTATTTCCAAGAATATATCAGAATAAGAATTATTGCGTCACAAGGGTTGAGTTGGTTTTACTTAAGCCTTGTATATATTGACAATTTAGGTTTTGCATGAATAGTGATGGGTTGTTCGATTTATAAACTATTTATAGGCAGATGTGGTTTCAGTGACATTATCTAATGCACTGTCAGTATGGAGTCCTTTAGTTGGTGTCTGATATTGAATCAGAACTAAAGGTACGAGTTGTTTCAATATATATTCTATATAAATGTTTATTACATTTATAAAAGAATATTATTAAATAGGTACAACTTCTACTATTGACATCTATCTTGAGTAACACTGAGAACAGTCTTTAATCAATAAGTTAGACTACATGTTATCTATCCTTATTACCGTAGTTCCATATCACAAGAGCTATGGATAAGACGGTTGTTGAGCTAAGACATCATAAACGATCCATGTCTCATCTCTATCATCAGCATACTATTATCTAATGATATTACATATATAATCAAACATGATATATTATAGATCAAGCTGTTCTGTCTTCTTAGATAAGGTAGCTAATCTTATCTAAGTTGATTCTATAATATATGCTCTATTTGTCATAATGTTTTGGGTTTACTCTGACCTGTTTCTAAGGTACTGGTATTTACTGTGTGTTACTTCATAGTTTATCATTATTTAGTCATATTGATTAAATAATGGATTTTATATATTTTTAAATCTTATCGATCCATCTTATTATTTGACATTTGTATGCCTTGTTATTTCTTATTCTAATGTTTTTATATCTCTTACGACCTTAAATACGACAAAACCTAGGTGGTCGATCTGCTGAGAAGGTGTTAGAGATGACTTCCATTCTTTGAATAGGAAGCCTAAATCTTTCAGTTTCTGACATACCTGGTTGGTGTGAAGTTGACTGAGTTCTTTGGTTTTTGCAGTGATGATCAGGTCGTCCAAGTAAGCGGAAATCCGTATTCCCCTCCGGCGTGCCCAGCTGAGGAGGGGTTGGAGGAGCTTGGTGAACACCATAGGACTCAGAGACAGTCCGAACGCGAGAGTCTTGAATTGAAAAACGTCGTTCTGCCATCGGAACTGGAAGTATTTCCGGGACGCAGAGTGAACTAGTACGTGAAGAAAAGCATCCTGAAGGTCGATAGAAGTAAGGTAATCGTTCGGTTAAATCATTTTGCAGACGAGTTGAATTGTTTCTATTTTGAATGGGATGCGAGGAACGTATTGATTTAATGGTTTTAGGTTCAGCACTGGACGAAGATCGCTTGTTTTCTTTGGAACAGTGAATAGGTGAGAGAAAAAACCATGGCCATGGGTTCGTACGATTGATCGTTTCTCCAAGAGTGATAGAATCTCGTTCTCGATCGCTGTCTGCGCTTGTGAGGTGGTCGCTGAGGGAATTCTGAGTAAAGTAGTGGTACGGCAGAGAGGTGAGTCCACGATGAACGGTATTTGAAACCCGTTTTTGATGATGTCTAGAATCCATTGATTGTCGGTGATTTTGCACATGCTTCTTGGTAAAAACGCAGGCGTCCGCCAACAGGTTGAGAGGTTAGCGTCGCTGAAAACCCCGAGAATTGGAAGAAGAGGCGGTTGGAGCACGAGGAGCGGAAGGCGTTGAAGGTCGTGATGTAGGACTAGATAAATTAGTTGTATCAACAGGACGATCGGATTGGTGGG
The DNA here is from genome assembly GCA_025399235.1 of Backusella circina FSU 941. NCBI lineage: Eukaryota > Fungi > Mucoromycota > Mucoromycetes > Mucorales > Backusellaceae > Backusella > Backusella circina. The sequence continues at coordinate 138 of MU622318.1, read as the reverse complement.
TTGACTCAGTAGTAGCAGTCCTTGTACGAGTGAGATTTCGTTTACCCTTTTTCTTTCGGGAAAGACGTCCTCTGGATTGGGCATGTTGTGAAGATGTTTATATTATCGAATCAACAAGACTTTATTATAAGCTTGCTG
>MU622317.1:174599-184972 GCA_025399235.1 Backusella circina FSU 941 | reverse complement strand
TACAATAGTATATGATAGCTATTATACATATTTTATTAGTTTTAATATAATAGTTTTACATAAAGAATGGTGTGAATATATTAAAACAACTTCTCGAGGAGACGTAGAGTGTTAAACGAAACCAAGAAAAGTATTTCTTAAAAAGGTGAATATGCGTAGGGCTTTGAAGTCCAAATATTTTAAAACCCATTTTGGAAAATCTGGCACCAGTGGTGTTGATACAGGGGAAAAAAAGCTTAAACTTTTGGCCAATCAAAGATTGTGCTTTTCATGATATGCATTCAATTGCTTGAATACAAAAAATAAATAGCTTCAGTCAACACCATTCTAATTTAATCTTTTTTGTAAGGGTGCTTTGACTTTTTTTTTCTTTTTAAAATGTTATCATTCATATTAGGGCAGGTCTGCTTCATTCTTCTGGCCTAAAAATTTAGTTATGAAAAAAGATTACACAGTGTAACAATCTGATTAATTAAAAAAAATGCTAGGTTTTAATTAATGATAATAAAAAAAAAGGTACAATTAGATAAAAGTATTGAATTATATTAATAAGGTTAAGGTATCGTATGCTCAACATTGTTGAAGGGTGGAAGGTCAGCAGTAGCTAGTTTGCGGCGTGACATAACTTTTTTCCCTGTTGTAGCAGATCTTCGCAACTTAGGTACTGGGACAGAGTTTAATTCAGGATCAAACTGTAACCAATCACGGGATGGTACAGTAGCACTTTTGACTGAGGCGACAGGGACTTCTTTAACTGCAACTGCAGATGGTTTGGTATTTTTTGTTGTATCTACCTTTAGTCCCATTTCCTGGAATCTGTTTTGGTATTTTTTACGTTCTATACTACCGCTGTGATTCAGTTTTTCTGTTGGTACTGAAGGGAGAGGTGGTTGGGTGCTAGACGTGAAAGTATTTTCAGGAACCAACTCTTCCGTTTCCGGTGCTTCTTGGCCATATTGATCTTCGTGATCTTCGTGATCTTCATTATCTTCCTGATCTCCAGGTGTTGGGTATTCATCCTCAGTAGGGCTATCAGGAGATGTGATACTGACAGCATATCGATCGCTTGGTGAATAAGGATGCTCACTAATACTTTCGATGGTACCTGTGATTGCAGAATTACTGTGGAAATCTTTGTTTGCGAAAAGTTCTTCATGATTACGTATTAAATCTTCTAAAACGCAATCCTTTGCCCATTCACCAGGTGAATTCTGTGCGTGATTCAAGTCTTGGAAAATGGCAGGAGTAAAAATCAACGTAAGGTTACTAATATTCATCTTGTTTTTTTCTACGTGTTGCTCTAAGCGCGCTAAGTGATCGATCAAAGCTCTTAATGTATCATAATTAGCTGGGGGTAACTTTAATAATCGTGTAAGGAGATTCATTAAGCGTAATTCTTGATCAGGAATTTCTATAACAAAGAAATCAATCAGGCATATGTATGATTATTGCTGCAAAGTTAATTTACTTACGGGAGTAAACTAAACGATCTGTGAGCTTGAAAGGGAATAAAGGAGACTGCAATTCACGAAGGAATATCTTGATAACAGAAGAAATACTGAATATATCTTCTGGAAGATCGTTTTGGCCAATCTCTGCTGCTTCTTCATCTTTCTCGAAGGCGTGCTTGATTTTTTCCATGTTACTTTGTTTTCCAGGCACTCTATATATTCCTTCTCTTTCCAAACCCCCTAGTCTTTCAATAGCCTCAATACACTTTGTAATAAGTAATGGTGGTGATCTGCCATGTTGCTGAGCATATTCTTGAAGAGATGTACCAAATATTAAATCTACGCATTTTATGTTAGCTCATGAAAATGTTAACATTTATGTAATATGTTGTACATACGTTTGCATTCACCAACATGGTAATTGATATAAAAAACAGGACTTGGTTTGGGGTGATGTTTTTTGACCACTTGATTATAATAATAGTTTGACTCAACATCAGTTTTGGCCGCTTGAACAGATTTCAACAAATCCCTGGTATACTGTAAATACAATTGGTATTTTTTATGAATATATATTATTTTTATCATCATGGTTAGTATTGTATCACAGCATTACAATCCATTTTAAAGAAAGAAATATCAAAATACAAGGAATTTACCTTTTGAGATGCTTCCAAATCCAGAAGGTTGGATGATAGTGCGCTTTCTAAAATGGCCTTTACATGTTGTGATTTTTGCTCAAGAGAAGTCTGCACTGTTTTCAGAATATGCTTATGAGAAGCTTCATTTTTAAGTGCAAGGTTACTAATTTCTCGTACGACATTTCGATAATTAGTGTCTAAACATTAGATTTTTTTATGATTAAAAAAAAAAGCGATCAATAAACTAACAAAAAATCACACAAAAAAAATCAGAGCATTTCATTACCTGCTTCACCAACCTCTACCTTCAAATTTGCAACTTTAATATTATGCTTTGTAGGATCTTCTTGGTTCTTTAGGTGTCCAAATTGTTTTTTTAACCGCTCCAATCGGCTTTGTGGAGCAGAAGATCCATTTATCCGTACCCTTTCGCTATCCAAGCTCATTGCTCTTGTTCGCACATCCTCGGTTGTATCCATCGACAGCGATTTAGTTAGTACTGGAAAAGGGCTTGTGGGAGTTGATAACATGGGTGATGCTACAGCATATCCTGTAGATCTATCCATATCTTCCCATTTTTGCATATACTCTTCTTTTGCCTAATGTCGTACGTTAGTAATACAATATATGGATCTCCCCATTTCCAGTAAATTATGCCATTACCTTTGCATGTTTCTTTACTCTTGCCAGAGTATACTCAACATTCATGTCGCGCATCCAAGCACGGTTCTTGTTACGTTGTCGCTCTTGTTCAGTCTACCAAATAAGTTAGCTTAAGTACTTATTTTTTCAATGTCCGAGTACCTTAAATTGGTGCAATTGTTGAATGTGTGTTTTTAATCTTTCAACATGTTTATCGCTATGACACTTTCTATCCAATTCCACATATTTCATAAAAGCATGTTGTAGTCCAATAGACTCCTGTCCATTTGTTGCTTTAAGAAGATTTACATTAATGTCATCCAATTTTTTCAAGTAATTTTCCTCCAATGCGACCCTAGTGTAAAAGTTTAGTGATAACCAGGTAGGACGGTTGTAATGGTTACCTTTGTTTTAAGTACTCGAGGATATAATTGGTATCTCTTAATATAAGGTTGTCGGTCAGAACATTGATGTCGACTGACTGCTTGCTTATGCCAGTATAAAAGGCTTTTTCTTCTTCTGTCCAAGCAACCTACATAGTAATATGAGGACGAATTGTAAATGAAACTTAAATATATCTTACTCCATTGTTGGGTTGTTGTTTTCGAGTATTTCTTTTTGGCGGTGTTGTCATTTATAATAAGAAGAAAAGGAAAGGTGAAGGGAAAAGAAAGGAAAGGAAAAAGAAAAAACTAAAACTAAACAAAAAACCATTCAAAAAATCAAACTCAACAAGTATTTTTAGTGTAACATTTCATTTTTGACGATCACAAAGTTTGTGAAAATATTATATTATTTTTTTGGTTTTTAAAAAAAGGCAACTGATTAAATCAAATAAATAAGGCCTTCGCTATACATGATTTGATTATCTTGAGACATAATTTGTAGTGCTGCTTCGGTTTCTTGTAAACTGAATTTAGATATTAAGTCTCTGTTAAGAACATTGAAGAATTCATTAAATTCACACTGCAACTCGTTTCCAAAGGCTTGGTTGCTTATAAGATTGAATCTTTCTTTAAACAATTTTAATCTATTTGCATATTGATCGATATAAAACGAATAAGTAATTGGAAATGTATTACAAATATGTGATTTGGCTTACCTTGCAGCAGAGATTGCTTCATCAGTCATTTCTACGTCTTCATCCATAGCATCTTCATCTCTGAAGGGTTTAGATACATTAGCACTTAGTTTTGCTGATATTGATATTATTAGTATTGCTATTTACCTAGTCTCTTCTGTTTCTTCATCCATTTGCTCTGAGTTTTCTCCACTTTCTTCTTCTTCGTCTTCCTCTTCTTCAGATTCTGAATCTTCCTTAGAGAATCTCATACGTTTTGTTTTCTTTGCACGAATAACCTCTTGGAACATAGCAAATCTCAATACTTCAGCAGCAGCCTTTGCGTCTTTATCATCAACTGTCTTGCTTAAGCGTGCCTTTGCATGTGCAGTAGAAAGACGAATTAATGTTTCCAATGTACGTGCTGTAATAGGAGCAGTCTAAATAAAACATCTTGTAATTAGTACAATACGTTCAACATAACCCTGTTTCTTTCTTTGTTACCTTTTTTCTAGATGAGTCGTCTTCTCTGTTATTACGAAGAGCGGTATATTCGTTAATGATTCTTTCTGTTGCACGCTTGCTCAAGGTGGGTGTCACTCTATTCTTGACATAATATACATATTTCTTGATAAAGCTCGTTTTAAGAATCTTAACAGGTCTATTGTCCGAATACTGAGTAAACTTTTCATATATCTCCTCTTCGTCAACTTCTTCTTGGGGTTCTTCTCCCATGATATCATCTATAAACTCTGTAACAGGAGCACCTTCGTCGGTTCCAGGTTTAACGTAACGATGCATGTTAAGCACATGTTCAGAAATCTGACGATCTCTCATTTCATCCAAAGAGTCTGTGACAACAAAAAGCAAATCGAAACGGGATAACAATGAATCGGGCAAGGCGATATTCTTTGCAGGATCCTTTGTAAGATCATACATACCGTAAATAGGATTGGCGGCTGCAATCACACTACAACGAGCATTAAGGGAGGTATGAATACCAGCCTTTGCAATAGTGACTGTTTGTTGTTCCATCACTTCGTGAATAGCAACACGATCTACTTCACTCATCTTGTCAAATTCATCAATACATACTACACCGCGATCAGCCAAGACCATGGCACCTGCTTCCAAACGTCTCTCACCAGTTTCCTTATCAGAAGTCACAGCAGCAGTCAAACCTACACCAGATGAACCACGACCAGTTGTTGCAATAGCCAAAGGTGCGATATTTAACACATATCTCAAGATTTGGGATTTAGCGGTAGAAGGATCACCCACCATCAACATATTAATATCACCTCTGATATGAGTACCATTATCTAAATTCTTCTCGACACCACCTAATAACATCATTAACACTGCCTTTTTGATGTATTCATGACCCCAAATCGAAGGTGCCAATGACTGAGATAATGCCTCGAATGAGTCTCTCTTTTTAGCAAATTCGTTGATTGCGCGGATATCAGCATCAGTGATGACAGGAGCAGCAATACCACCACCTGCCTTTGTACTCAATAAACTGATTTCATTACAAACAATAACAGTTTTGAATGTGGAGCTGGTTTGGTTGGCGTTTCTATTACCCAAAGAACGATAAATACCGACAATACTGACACGGTCACCTGGCTTGGCCTTATCGACTAAATCATCATCTAATATGACATCTACTGAACGAGGCAATTGTCCAGGAGGAGCGCGTTCAGGCATTTCTTGAATACCGATAGTTTGATGATCGCGGTATGTTGAAAATCCAAACTCGGTGATGAGTGGGTCGCCATTATCGTCTTGGGTGGGATAAACAGCACCAGTTGGGACGGAATTTCCAGGAGTAAGAGCATCTCTGTATTCACGCATATAATGCTTCTTTCCTTTCTCAGAATAGTGAATTGATTTCAATACTTTAGGTCTAACTAAAGAACAGCGGGTGACAATGCCTTCAATGCAAACAAATTTACCCAGGTACATTGCACGAAGTGTACGAGGATTAACATGATGATCACCAAAGCTACCTTGAAAACCAACATAAAATGGGCTTTCTTGTGTGTCAAACACAGAAAGTTCAGTAACAGACACAATCATTTTGTTGAGTGCATCATCAAAGGCAGCAAGATATTCGGCTGGACTGTTTAACAATCTAAATGAAAATGATTAGCATTGAGAATCAAGACTTTTTAAGAATGCTTATTTACTCTTCTACTAAAGCTCTATCAAAGCCACGAAGAGCGTCGATGCTGACAAGTAATCTACGCTGACCAGTGGCAACCATGGTTGGAAGGGCATCTTTATAAGAACCTTTATTTAGACCTGGAAGATCCTAGCTCAAAATGTCAGCAACCAACACATTTATGTTATCTAGAGTAAATTGGTACCTCTTTTTCAAGAAATTCTTGAAAACGAGTCGAGTTTTCTGAAAAATGGTCATCAGCTAACGGCACTTCCATGATGGATATTGAATAAGGATATGAAGAAGAAAAAAAATTTGACAAACGCGATTCTTTTTTTTTTGAAGTCGCGAGTATTTCCTAAAAAGAAAAAAACAAGTCACATTCTGCTAGGTAGTCAAATGGAGAGAAACATCCTTTAGGTTTAACATCGCATTACTCCTATTAAAAACACTGGGAGATCTAGTTTTATAAATCCATAGATTTAGAATAACTCTATTAATATATGGACTAGTGAGTACATTTAATAAGAGTCTTCTTTTGACAAAGCATTTAACAATTAATGATTCGCGTAAAAGGAGAATACTAATAGAGACACTCCTCTGTCATAATGATATTGCTTTAAGTTGATTCAATGGAACAGTATCATTGAAGATATATTCCCATTATTGAAATATAATAAATAATTATAAAGCCATCTCACTTTTATATATATTCCCTTACAATTGAATAATAACGAAGTAAATGCAAACCATCTTACTCCAGGGTAATATTAGCAGTAGAAATATAATTATTGAATATATCTATAGAAACACAGGTCATAATTGCTATTATATTAAGTTACAGATATGGCTTTATAATTATTTATTATATTTCAATAATGGGAATATATATAAAAGTGAGATGTCTTATGAGATCATATGCGATCCTAATGAAGAAATAAATTTAATAAATTAGTGGTTACAATACTTTATCAATCCGGGAACCTTAGTATTAATTCTATCAAGCTTTTTCAATAGCATAAAAGTGGGTTATGAATTCAAGAAATAAAGAAAGAAATGTATATATTGTTAGTATCTTAAATAAAGAAAAGTACAGTTCATCAATGGGGTGCATTCAATGTAGATTTCAATTCATTAAAGTGTACTTCATGTTAATTCATGTTAATGTCAAGCCCCATTGATGAAGTGCTCTTTTATAAATATGGTAAAATGTGAAATGACTCTTTTAAATCTATTTATAAACAAAAGCACTTAATTTATACTTATATACAGATCGATGATATCTGATTTCAATAGAATATAAATAATGCTCTGGTCTGTTTAAAACAAGTGTGTTTGATCTAACTTCAGGAACTGACAATTGTTTGATGCGTTTATTAACCTAATTTGGAAATAAACCATTTAAGCTGAACACTTTAATAACAATAATAACAAGGCTATAGCTATTGTCAATGCTATTGCTAATAGCATTAGTATATATCTAAATGCATGTGTGCATGTGCGTGCAATAAAGACATAAATAGAGAGAGAGAAAGAGAGAAAAGAGTATAATCAATAGAACTTGCTCTGCTTATTATTGGTGTATAAATTCGAATATTGACTTATACCTGCACTGGTGCAAAAAAAAAAAAAAAAGATCAAATAAAACCAGGAGCTTTTAAAAAAAAAAAAAAAAAAAAAAAAAAATAGAGAAAAGGAGAACGATGTATAACCCGAGCTGCTGTGATTAACTAATTACAGAATTGATGACGGCCACACCTACTTTGACTTTCACAGAAAATAGAATTGGCATCATCACAAATACAAAGAAACCCTGATAATTCTCTTTTGCCCTAAAAAGTTAGTTTAAATGATGGATGATCTTTGTTGAACCATCACAGTTATCTGAGAAGAAAAAGAAATTACGGAATAGTAAAGTAGTGTGCCACAGACAATATCAATTTAAACTAATTCAAGAAAAAATATAATCTTGCATACATCCCTCTTCAAACTCGGCAAACACCGCATCTTTTTTTTTTTTTATTTTATTTTTACATTTCTACATTTTATTTAAATAAGACAGATCTTCTTTTTTCTCGCTCTCTTTTCTCTTTATTAATTTCAAAAGTAAATTATCTCGCTCCTTACTTTTTTTTTTATTTCTTTTACAGAAAATCACGTCATAAAAAGTTAGAATACACGTCATGGGATTTTTTACATCTCTGAGGGTGATCTTTTCGAGTGATAGCAGTAAAAAATCATCACCTAGAAGCGAATATGAAAAAGATCATCATAATTCTAAAAGACGGAGTCATAAAAAGGCATCAAGGAATCAGCGATCAGACTTAAATGCTTCAGAAATAAGCATCACTTCCGATCCAGCAGTTACCACTTCTACATCAGAATCTCATAGTTTCCATTATATTGATGGTAGAAAGTTTGCTGATGAAAGCACAATATCTTATGTTCTTCCATATGATGAAGATGGTATATATCTATATTTTTATATTTTAATCACAGTTTATGAAATCTAATCATACAAAACTATAGAAAATGACCGCGTTCATCAGCAACATTGGATTCTTCGACATGCTCTTCATTGGTAATAACAATCAAATCCCCTTTTATACAAGGCATAATACAGCATTATAATTTATTTTCTAATGGGCTACAAATGAATTAAATTAGCAATTTCCATGCTCCTGTTGATAAATTTTTGGAAGATGGTATCACAGTTCTGGATTCTGGTTGTGGTAATACAATCATTGTTTTTTTTTGCTACACAAGCGCCTAAACCACTTTTTCTTATATATAGGTCCTGCTACATGGGTATTTGAAATGGGCGAAAGCTATCAGCAATCCAAGTTTTATGGTATTGATATCGTCCGTTCTTTTCCTGAAAGTATCAAGCCTGCAAATGTTGACTTTGCTATTGGAAATATCGCTGATCCATTACCATTTGAAGACGAAAAATTTGACTATATTCATCAAAGACTTTTGGCTCTTGGCTTAAATGACCCCGAATGGGATAAGGTAAATATGCAGTCAATGTGACTATATGTAAATACTATAAACTCATGATATATATAAATAGACACTAGAGAATATGTATCGCGTTTTAAAACCTGGAGGATTTATAGAGCTTGCAGAGGTAACATCATAACGAGTTGTGTTGATACAAAACTCACATAGTTTCTTTGTAGTCTGACCTTAAAGATTTTGACAATGCTGGCCCATTGATGAATAAGATGGGAGACACTTGTAATTTATTAATATAGTTATTTTTATTCCTATATTCTAATTCCATTTTAATTTTTTTACGCTTTATAGTGGGAAAACTGTTAGAAGGGCGCAACATGGTCCCTAAAATTTCTTGTGAATTAAAAGAGCGTTTAACAAAAGCTGGTTTCGTGAATATAATCGAAATTCAAAAGATAATTCCATTGAATCATAGTGGAAAAGTTGGACAACTTATCTGGTATTATGTTATACTTTTATTATTTCATATATGTATACTCATCATTATTATTGCAATTTAATTTGTCAGGGATGATTATCGTCATGGTATCACAAACATTAGACATGCTATGGGCAGTATAACACCAGAATGGCAAGATAAAGAAGCATATAAATTGCATTTAGATGAAGCAGGAAAAGAGTGTCTTCAAATGAATACAAATTGTATATGGCATGTTGCTTATGCTCAAAAACCCATGTAGAGTAACCGTATTTAGATTTACGTTTTTTTTTTTGCAATATTTCATTTCTATATTAGAAAAACGCTTTCATACTTCTCTCATTAATATAATCTCCTCTCCCTCTTTATTTATCACACCTCAAGCCATACCCACTATATATCAAATATATGCAAAAAAAAAAAAAAAATAAAAAAAAAAATACAATTAAGTTTCGATAATAAAAGCTGATAATGAACCCACTCAAGCAGAAGACAAAGATAGTTGGGTTTAATTTCATCGGATAACACATAAAATAAGAAAGTGCAACTTGAACCAAATTTTTATGTCATTTATCAGTAATATCGATAGAAACTAATTACATATTCAGGAATAAACTATTTTCAACATTACTTAAGATATCATTNGTTCTAAGGAAGTAAAGCCAGTATCTTTATCTACGTTCTGGGCATCGTTGAACGGAACTTTTGTTTTTGTTTTTATTTAAATCGAAATTTCATTCAAATTCCTTTCTAGAACATGATTACATTGGAATAACCATCGTGGTAAATAATATGATTTTTTCTCATTTGGAGCCACGTTACATGGTAAAAAAAATCAGTACACTTGTAGAAAATTACAAAGTTGTGATTAAAACGCGTTCCTCGTATTTATTTTAACAGTAAACATTATCGATCGACTTAAACTAAGTAAAAACTTTTGATACTCAAATCATTTATATAAAAAACCTTCGTATAC
>MU622317.1:117078-173021 GCA_025399235.1 Backusella circina FSU 941 | reverse complement strand
AAGAAAGGAAAAGGTTTTTTATTATCTCAAAATACAAGTAGATACTTAAGAGGTAACGATATACTTTCTGAAAATAATTATTTTTTTTAGTATGAAATTCAGTCATGTTTTTGTTCTTATCCGTAAAAAAAAAAAGAACAATCCACTATTATCTTCGTCGGCCTCCACTGTTCATATCAAGTTTTCACAACTTTAACTTTTAGTTTAACATAGAAATTATTGGTAAGGCTATAGACAGTGACAAAAAGACTTACTTCGGATTATCTCGTTGAAATTCGATAACACTTCTTATTTTACACAATTCGAATAGAGTATCCTTTTCTTTATATAGAAAAAAAAAAGAGTAAAATCAAATTCGTAACTAAAAGAATAAAAACCTCAAGAATCGACAGTATCTCGACTTTAGCTCCTTCTATATGTTGTAATAGATTCTATTTCACGAAAATCACAGTGAGGATGTAACTTTAGTAAAATTATGAAATTAGTTGTTATTTGTTTCCGTCCATATATAAAATTCCAAGAAACTAAAGACTTCTGATGTAGAAATAATGAAGAACTTCAACTTAAATACTCGTAACACTTATAAAATCGGTATATTTATACTTTGCTCATTTCGAAATAAAATTTCATAGCTTGCTCTTTCTATGCCAGTATGATCCACTTTCCCTCACGACAACAAGCGAAGAGTTACTTCGTAGTCGAAAAACTCAATAAATACATATCGAGCCTATTTCACTGAACTAGAAAATAAGAGACATACCACTTCGAGAAGTTGAAAAATTTACATAGTCGTCTACATAAAGCTAAATGCTGTCGAAGGAAATATTTCCTTTGTTAGGGTGTGAGATCATTAAACTCCCATAGAAGTTATCACACATGTAATACAAGAAAAACATATAGTGATAAATTCTTTCTTTCTGGAGGTGGCAAGACCAGGAACCTTTACGGCAGTTTTACTGACAAGTGTTTTAGCACGGTGTTCAGTTAACGCTAAGAGGGGTGGTAACAGGTATATTAACTAGTACCAATGAAACAGATTGAGCCGGTCAAGTCGACGGAATACGTACTATGGACTACCATCGGAAAACCGAAGACGGTTAACAACAAATTCGAAAAGGTCTAGGAACAGATAGAGAACGATGTAAACTAGAATAACTCTTAAGAATAAACATGAATCATATCTATTATAACAAACTAGTTTTATCCATATTAAATATTCCAGCAACAACAAGACAGCTGAAAGAGCACAAAATTTGTGCATTGACAACTATAGTGGAATTATGTCGTAGAATTAAAAGAAAAGGGCATCCACATGCTTAAAAAAAAAAGTCCACATGCTTTTCAAAGACTTTATTTCACATATAATTAAGGTAAAACCCATAAAAATGAAATGATTAAACTGAAAGAGAAAAGTCTCATTAGCGAGAAAAACTAAAACATGTCATACAGCCACTGCGCACAATAGGGTAATAATCCAACAAAGTAGTAACTCTTTTACTATTAACTTTTTTGACTGCTAGATATGAATAAAATATAGTTGGAATACAATCAAAATATAAACGAAAATGGAGTAAGTCTTTATCATAGTGTATTAGAAAATAATGATAAACTAATTTCCCTATATAGATTTTTACCCTATTATTTTTAATTTCAAATTGAACTCCTGTTCAGATAAGTTTACTATAAAGGTATAAATCATATAAGTTCAATGTTTTACTATTCCAATACATTATAGATAAGCTAAGAAATCAATGGTTTCCGGCTCAGATGCCTGAGTAGACATCCACGTTAAACATCCCTATTTTACGTTACTTACGTTAGGTCTTGTGGTCTTCATCGAGATATGTACGGAACTAAAAGAAGAACGAAGTTAATGGAGTTTTATGTTTCAGTGAGGTTCGATAAAATATTGATAATCTTACTAGCAAGTCAGTATAGTTAGATCTATGAATAAAATAAAACTAGTTATATCATCTTTATGAACATTTTATCCTTTCCTCTTTATTGGTATTTCTCTTAAAAAGTTTACCATTTTTCAGTTGTGTGCACATAATAATACGAAGTAAGTGTCGACACCTAAAAAAAAAATAATCAAATGACATACAATATAGTTCTTATAACACTTAATTTTGCTCAGTAAAATAATTGGAAAGAACTGAATAAAATTTTATTATAATGTTTTTTTTTGATAAAATAATCTCGCAAAATGTTTATATGTCGTACCATACTGTAAAGCTAACTCCAGATTGCTCCTGTTTCATTAAATGGAAGGTTAGTCGCTTTTTCTCGGTAGTGGTGTTAGCGGACACGATGTATAAAAGGAAGCTTTTTTACAGTTTGTAGAAAAAAATTTTGTACATTATTAAAGTACATTCTGTTTGTTAAGGAACCAACATTGGTGTGGGAAAGTAAGCACTTTGTAGATCGAAATTTAAATATAAGACATACATAACTGTCAAAAGATATTAAAGACTTTTTTTTACTAGGGATAGAAACGAGTCAAGTAAAATAAATTCAGTTTTGAATTTATAAATGAAATTCCACTATATATTTATATTTATATATATATCATTCTTTTTTTTGTATTATATAAGTATATATCAGCGTCTGTCTGACAACTTAAAATGTTCTTTTTTCTTCTGTTCGTTTGTACTAACACTGTGTAAAGCATCATCGTATTACAACATCTACAAACTTCGTATTCAAGAACATATATTCAAATAAGTGTTTTATAACTTGCGCAAATGACAGAACTAGATAGTAATAGTGAATGTTGATTTTTATGAAATATATAAACAAACAATCATTTTTATACAAAATTTAAACGTGGTCTGAAATTAAGAAAGAATGATCGTATTCTCATATAAATGTGTAGTATGTTTACTACATATTCTCTCTTTCTTTGCTTCTCGATAAAATAGAAAAACCACTAAATAAATAATCAAATGAAACTTCAAGCTGCACTTTTATTCTTCGCTGCCTCACTTGTACTTGCCCAAGGCGAGTATTTCCCTGCAATTGGGCTAGCACAATTCACAGGACCCAAAATTGTTGGAGAATTTAGCTTTTATCAAGATAACTCTGGTTTGGTCACAGCAACAGGGGCACTGCAAAAAGGTTTGAGTCAAGACGTCGATTATTACTTTAGCTTCCGTGAAGGTTCTAGTTGTGAAGATTTAGGCTCACCCATCTATGAGCATTCGTTTGATGGTATGCATGTATCGGGTATGGGCGCTACTGCTGCTATCCAAGAGCCTTTGGAGGGTATACGCTTAACCGGGCCAGATGGTATCCTTAATATGCCTTGGGTTTTATCTGATTCAGAACGTGATTTGGCTTGTGTTATTGTTAAAAACCAGGCAGAATTAGGGGAATTATAAAAATAAAGCTGTGTATTAATTTGTAATCTTCTTCTGTTATCCATCTACTTTTAATATAAATGGTAGAGCCTGATTTATTCATAGCGAGAAGAGTGAAATGATCTTGTGCTTAGAGTAAAATTTGAACACATTACTTATAAACAAATGAAATAGCTGGGTTAACGTTTTTTTAAAATGTATACTTTGATAGTAATACTGACTCAGCTATGCAAATGACGATATATTCTCTACTGATGGTTTTACTTGCTTTATAAATGATAAAGTGAGACAAAGAAAGAGAGGTATTACAAGTATTCTAATATCTTGATTGTGCTTTACAATATAAATCAAATATATTCATAATGATTCACTATGTATTTAGTACATTTGGACAGTTCATTTTCAAAAAATGAAAATAGCGCTAGCTTTGAGTCTCGTCACATTAATATGGAGAACTTTATATTAAAACCACAAATCAAATTACCTGTTTTTTAAGTTCTTTTTCTTTTTGAGTATTCTACTATTCTCTGAAGTGTGTTTTCGCAATGAATCGCTCGGAATATTTATTTTCCAGGCAAAGACCCATTTTTTTTAAGGTTTAACATTTCTTTAATCGAAGTTAAAGACCGCTTCTAGACCTTTCATTGGACAAAAACGAACGTTAGCCTAAAACCAAAAACAACATCTGTTTTTTTCAAAATTTTCTTTCTTTTCCTTTTTTTCCTTTTTGTTTCTTGGTGTGTGTGCGTTCGTGTGTGTGTAAATATAAGCAACCTTTTTTTTTCTTTCTAAATCAAGGCAAATGTCAGTTTATAACCATAGACCAATGGGTGCACCAACACCTAATCGTCTTATTGAACTTCTTGACGCAGTAAAGAGCGAATACGACCAACTAGCTCAAGAGGTTATCATATGTAAAAACCAACGGGATGAATACGAGCATAAAAGTGAGGAATAAGAAGAAGAAAGTACGCGTTTTCTCGATACTTAACATTTAATATATAGTGAACAGTCAAATTCAAGAGATGAGTTTATTTCAGCAAAACTTGCTTGATCTCGAAAGAGCTCAACAATTAATCAAAAAACAGTAGGTTATATAGTTTCACTTGTATTTTGTAAGTTCAACACCAACAATATTATTTATCAACAGATACGAAGAGGAAATATCAAGACTTCGCCAACAACTAGACCAAGTAAATACAAGTCATGAAAATATCGATATTTATTCTAATATTGTACAATAGCTCCAGCATGGAAGTGCACCACCACCACCAGGACCTGCTAGCAGTGGCTATGGTGGTAATGGTTCATTCTATCATCATCATTTATCTGTTTATATTAACGTCAATCCTTATAGCTGGATATCAACAATCCCCTTCTCAACCACCAATGGATATCAAACCTCCTGTACATCACCCTTCTTATCAACCTGGTCCTCCTTCAGGCGCTCATCCTCCTCCTCCTCCAGTAGCAGTGTCACCTCGTCCACCTGCTGGTGTGCCTTATATGAATGGTGGCTCTCCACTTCCTTCAAATACTCCACCTCCGCAACGTAAGTGTCTTTTATTAATGTATAAATGCGTATAATGAATCCAATTTCCTTGATATAGTTGCTGCTGTTAGAGGCGCAAGTGGCAATCCTGTCAAGACTGGGGCTGGACCTCTTGCTAATGCTTCACCAGGTGGTATGTCAGAAGCGCTTGGTGACATAAATCCAGAAAGTGTACCAGCAAATATGAAAGTAGAAGGCCAAGATTGGTTCGCATTATTCAACCCCAAGGCCACTCGTTACCTTAAAGTTGATCTCGTACATTCTTTTGACCACAATAGTGTAGTTTGCTGCGTCAAGTTTAGTGCTGATGGTCGTTATCTTGCTGCTGGGTGTAATCAAGCCACTTATATCTATGATACTGTAACGTCCACACGTGTTGCGTAAGTTGATCATTTATTCGTTATTTACTTGTTTATTTACAATTCGTCCTCCCCCCCCCCCTCTTTTTTTTTAATAGTCTTCTTCGGGATGAGAATGCTGGCCGTGATGGGGATTTGTATATTCGTTCTGTCAGTTTTAGCCCAGATGGTAAGTATCTGGCTACAGGTGCTGAAGATAAACAGATTAGAGTAAGTTATTAAAGTGGTGAAAGTAGATCTTAAAGTTAAATGTAATTTATATCCTTTTTCCCACCATTTCACCTTAGATTTGGGATATTGCAAAGAAACGTATTCGTGGTATATTATCTGGTCATGAGCAGGATATTTATTCATTAGAGTTTAGCCGTGATGGGCGTATACTTGTGTCAGGATCAGGTGATCGTACCGCACGTATTTGGGATTGGCAAAATCTTCGACCATTACATGAACTTCGTATCAATGATGTTGAACAGCAAGATTTGGGTGTAACGAGTGTTGCTATATCTCCCGACAGCCGTCTTGTTGCCGCCGGTAGCTTGGATAAGGTGGTTCGCGTCTGGGATGCTGTTACTGGACAACTTTTGGAACGCTTGGAGGGACATAAGGATAGTGTTTATTCCGTTGCTTTTATGCCTGATGGAAAGACATTGGTGAGTGGTAGTTTAGACAAAACATTGCGTATGTGGCAATTAGGCACTGGAGAGAGAGGCTATGGAAACGACCGTAGCAAGAGTGCATGTATTCAGGTTTTCACTGGACATAAGGTACTTGTAGTTTATAGATGGAAAAAAAGAAAAGAAAAGAGAGAGAGAAATACCAACACTATTATTACATAGGACTTTGTATTGTCTGTAGCTACTACACCTGATGGAAGCTGGATTGTATCCGGTTCTAAAGACCGTGGTGTACAATTCTGGGATCCTCACACTGGCCAAACACAATTTATGCTTCAAGGTCATAAAAACTCAGGTAAAAGTACAAACACTTATACTTTGTTTTTGGCGTTTATTAAATTATTATCTTGTGTCTTTTTCTAGTTATTTCCGTTGCAACTAGCCCAGGACATAAGCCTTTATTCGCAACAGGTTCAGGAGACAATCGCGCTCGTATTTGGAGTTATGAACCATTTAAATAAGTTAAAAATTAAAGTTAAAAAAAAAAGGAGGCAATTGGTAAACATAATTCTAAAAAAGAAGGCTACATTTATTACCTTATAAAATAACGAAAACTACAAAAGCCTTCTCTCATAATAGAAAAGAGAGAAGTAATCATGAAATAACATTTTATCGCGCTTTTTTTTTTTTTTGCAATATTTATATATAAACAGAATCTTCCTAATACATGATTTCAAGAAATAACTTGGGAAAACGGAATTGAAAGTAAAATGCCTTTTTAAAGACGTTGGACGGTTCAAACATACATTGTTCAAGCACCTAGAAAAAGAATTCTTAAAAGCGTTTATGTTTCGGCTGTTACCCATTGACTTCTTTTTTTTTTTCCACAATTGATAATCAAAATAAGCTTAATTATATATACTATAAACGTAAATGCCTTTAAACTAAACACGGCCCATTGTGATAGTCAATGCCTAAATTTTCACAAAAAGAAAAAGCAAATGCAGACGTACAATACATTTACAGAAAAGAATGTTATGGCACTTTATTTTTCTAGATTTAGGCCAAAAAATGTAAAAAGATCATATCATTTTAGTTACTTCAAAAAAACAATGCTTTTAAATCCATAAACTTATTTCTACAAAAAGAACTAGCATCTTCGCTAATGAATATGGTTAAAAACCAGACTTTCTTCTATTATCGACAATTACAGGTAATGATGTACTGTACGTCTTATTATTATTAAGTATGCCTTTGTGAGATTTCATTAATCGAGTAATAATAAGATGAAACTTTAACAGGCTTATGTAATAGCAGCAATCACGTTACCGAAAAGTTTCGATATTCCAAAATAGTTCATGCTCTCATTTTACAATGCATATTCTACACCAAAGAAGATTAATGTATTATTTACATCTTGCATAGTGTCACGGCCTCTCCTTTTTTTTCTAAAAAAAGAAATAAAAGAAAAAAAGTATGTTGGTCCATCGCCATACGTTTTGAAAAGTAAAAAATAGGAGAAGTCCTTTCTACAAAATGGTACATGCGATTGCTCTTTTTTATAATATACATTTTATGTCCAACACGTCTTGGAATCAAGCACTGTATTATATATTGACAGTTTGCTTGTGGATTGTTATTTTAGTAGCCAAATTCTTAAAAGATCTATATTTTCTACGTGATTTACTTTACACTAATATCAGCTGTGATTCATATAATCATTCATTTGTATCGTTAAGCAGTCCATAAAACAAAACACATATTTTTACGTGATGTTGTTTTATTAAAACAATAACAAAAAAAAAATAGTACTCTTTCATTTAATATAACACTTTTAATTTTTAAAAAAAAGGTTAAATTTCTGTGTTGAATTGGCGTAATCAGATGCCTCTTACATAGACCATTCAAATCATATTTTGTGCAACTGTTACCTTTACTATGCAATATTGAGAACTTAATATAAATATTTGCAATAATTGAGAATAGAAGAGAACGTTAGATCTGATTTTTATGGATAGTAAGCCGACTATTCTATTTGAAATTATTCTGCCTTTATTCTGTTGAGAAGTTTTTTTGGCATTATCAGACACGAATTTTGTAAATAAAATGAAACGGCAATGCAAGTATGTTTTACATTATTGTCACTCCCAAAAACAACCTTTCCATTTTGTTTCTTACTATATTTAGCCATGAGATTGGACGTGCTATGATGCCTTTATTTGGAAATATAGGTAAACTTTCCCCTATTATTACCAAAGCGCCATGACATGAAATAATTTTACACAACATCAATCAGTATCAAATGATGATCACTGACTTTTATATCGGAGCTCTACATGTATTGAATAATCTCCATATTAGGGGCTACTTGTCTAAATAAAAGAAACCAGCAAAATAAAATAAGTGCAACAAGTGATTAGATACAGAGCTAGTGTCTATTTGTTATATGGTTAGCATCATAGTCTAAGTAAACCGTTCATTACGAAAAAAAAAATATCCCAAGAATGTGCTCTTCAAAATATAAATATATGATTTTTATCTGTATTGGTCAAATATTTATCCCAACCAGCCAACAATGAACTGATGACTCTCTTTATTTTGATTGATCAATCCTCATCTGATCCACTCTCTTTACCCCATCAAAAAACACGTTATGCCTATTAAACTTTTGTCTGGGTTTCAACTGGTTTCATTCAAAGTATAAATAAGCTTTTTGCAACTCTTCTTTTCAGTTTCTCATAACACTCTCTTTCTTTTTTATTTATTTATTTCTTTTCTTTTTTTTTTTAACAACAAGCACTTTTTTTCTTTTTCTTTTCTGAAAAACTCTCAAACAAACTATAATGACTGCTGAACAAACTGTTAATGATAAGGTCTACCCTGTTCCCGAAAGATTATTGAAGGGAGGAGTACCTAAGCCTTTTGTATCCAGTTTTAATGACTATAAAACAAAATGGGAAGAGAGTGTAAATGACCCAACCAAATTTTTTGGAAACGTAAGTTGTTATTATATTGATGTATTTTTTTAATACTAACATTTCCTTTTACACAGCTTGCAAATGAGTTACTCACTTGGTCGAAGCCTTTTGAAACTGTCATGAGTGGCAGTTTTTCGAAGGGTGATGTTGCTTGGTTTCTTGAGGGCGAGCTGAACGTATCCTTTAATTGTGTGGATCGTCATGCTATAGCGAATCCTGATAAGGTATTTTTTTTTTTATATATATATCTTACAAAAAAAGAGTAACGCTAACAATATCATCGCTAGGTCGCTATTATTCATGAGGGTGACGAACCAGATACTGTACGCAAGATTACCTACAGCGAGCTATTGCAGGAGGTATCCCGTGTAGCTAACGTCCTCAAATCACTTGATGTTCGGAAGGGTGACAATGTTGTCATCTATATGCCTATGGTGCCTGAAGCTGCTTTCGCTATGCTCGCATGTGCCCGTATTGGCGCCGTTCATTCTGTTGTCTTTGCCGGCTTTTCTTCTGATTCTCTTCGAGACCGGATCAATGACTGTGGCGCTCGTGTGGTTTTAACGGCTGATGAAGGACGTCGTGGTGGTAAAAGCATTGCCACCAAGCGTATTGTCGATGAAGCTCTAAAGAATGCGCCCACTGTGGATAACGTTTTGGTATTACGTCGTACAGGTTCTGCAGTACCTTTCACGACAGATCGTGATCTATGGTGGCATGAAGAAGTGGCAAAGGCTCGTCCCTATTGTGCGCCAGAGAATATGAATTCTGAGGATCCGCTCTTTTTGCTGTATACTTCTGGTTCCACAGGCACGCCCAAGGGTGTACTGCATACGTCGGGTGGTTATCTCCTCGGCGCCGCTGCTACCCTCAAGTACATTTTTGATTACCATGGGGATGATGTGCACGCATGTATGGCAGATATTGGATGGATTACTGGCCATACCTATTTGATTTATGGCCCTTTGTCTGTTGGTGCCACCACCTTGCTCTTTGAATCCACCCCTACCTACCCTGACCCATCTCGCTTCTGGCAAGTTGTTGCGAAACACAAGGTAACTCAGTTTTACACTGCGCCGACGGCTATCAGAAGTTTGCGTCGCTTAGGAGATAAGTGGCTAGAGGGGCACGACCTTTCGAGTCTTCGTGTTATTGGCTCGGTCGGAGAACCTATTAATCCAGAGGCCTGGGAGTGGTATAATGAACGGGTAGGAAAGGGGCAATGTGCGGTGGTGGATACCTACTGGCAAACGGAAACGGGTTCGATTGTGATTAGTCCTCTTCCTGGCGCTACTAGTACAAAACCCGGTTCGGCGACTTTCCCGTTCTTTGGTATTAATCCGGTTATTTTGGATCCTACGTCTGGTAAGGTGCTCCAAGGCAATGATGTGACAGGTGTTTTGGCTATCTCTCAGCCTTGGCCCTCTATTGCACGCACGGTTTATAATAATCACAATCGCTACATGGATACCTACCTTCATCCCTACAGGGGTTATTTCTTTACAGGTGATGGCGCTACTCGTGACAAGGATGGTTATATTTGGATTCGTGGCCGTGTAGATGGTATTGTGTTATGGGATTGGAAAGTCAGAGAATTGTACTAACTCTTTTTTTTTTTGATATCTTTAGATGTGATTAATGTATCTGGTCACCGGCTTTCTACATCTGAAATTGAATCTGCATTGATTCTTCATCATTCTGTGGCGGAAGCAGCAGTGGTGGGCGGTCGAGATGATCTGACTGGTGAGAACATTCATGCCTTTGTTACCTTGAAGCCCAATGTTGAAGATTCTGAAGGATTGGAAAAGGAGCTTACTCTACAAGTGCGCAAGGTTATTGGTCCGTTTGCAACGCCCAAGCGGATCTATTTGGTGATGGATCTCCCCAAGACGCGTTCTGGCAAGATTATGCGTCGTATACTCAGAAAGATTGTCAATTCAGAACAGGATTCCTTAGGTGATACATCAACGTTGGCTGATCCGACAGTTGTTACTCAGCTGATTGAAAGTGTTCAGAGGAAGACATAAAAAAAACAAAAAAAAAACAGAATGTACTTTTGAGAAAAAAAAAAGAGACCTTAATTATGTAATGTAAATATATGTATATGCCCTTTTCTATGCTACACAGTACTGTTATGCCACTACCTCTTAGTTTTGTAATAATAAACAATATGCAACCCTTCTTTCATCTAATCAACTCTTAAACTTTAATCTTTTTATTTATTTTTTAATGGCTGTCACGATGCTTATTTTTTTTTTCGAATTGATAATTATTGTGGGCGTTTATCAAGCAATGATGAAGCAACATAGTGTTTTATTTGTGATTTATCACTACTTTAACATACAAAAGTCTATTTATTAT
The DNA here is from genome assembly GCA_025399235.1 of Backusella circina FSU 941. Classification (NCBI taxonomy): domain Eukaryota; kingdom Fungi; phylum Mucoromycota; class Mucoromycetes; order Mucorales; family Backusellaceae; genus Backusella; species Backusella circina. The sequence goes on along the minus strand of MU622317.1, from coordinate 161,798 downwards.
CTCTATTTTACTTTTGTTCCCAAATATTTTGCTTACTGTATTTCCGCCGTCAATTGGTCACTTTTTAAATTTCAATTGGCCACTTTTTTGAGCCTCAATTGGTCACTTTTCTGAAGATCACTTGGTCACTTTTCAGATCTTCAATTGATCACTTAATAAGTTTACAGTCGTTCTACGAAAAAAAGTGTGGGCTTTAAAATAAGCATTGGGGTTCTCACCAAAAAAATTCACTGGTTGTTTGAAGTTCAATTCGTGGATTGTGAGAGGGTCATTTTTATAAAAACCCAAGCTATTCTCATTAAAAAAAAAAAGTTTTATCAGCATGAGAAATTTTCTTTTCTTGGCTCTTGACGCATATCGTTCTACTCTGGATTTCAGACACCGCTTGGCTTTGGCTTGCTGGACTCTCTTCTCCCAATATCTTTTTGCACCTTCTCCCATCTTAACTATCACCTTTCGAACTCTTTTTTCCTTTTTCCTTTTTTATTAGCCTTTTATTTTACTTTTATGTATTATTAGTCAAATCCATTTGCCCAAAGGAACTGGGATTCAACCAAGATATAATATTTATTAAATAAACTGACTGCTATTTCACCCGCCTATATCCTTAAAACCATCAATATTTTTGAATGGCAACAGACAGTATTTCATTTATAAGCAGATAATTATATTAAAAAAAGAAGCTCAAGGACCCTCGATTCACACCTACACAAATAATTAATGCTCTTCATTAATAGAAGGATAAATGTTGCGATATATTTATTCAATTACAGTAATTATTCATTTTAAGAATTGTTTTTTTTTTCTGTAGATACTCTTTTTAAGAAAGATGTGTAAATATATAAGCAAAGGGGTGTGAATACAGTTATTGCTGTCTTGGCCAAGCAGGTCTCTCTGACCCATCGAACTCACCAAAGAAATGGTTAGTACTAACAACTCTGTGATTTAGACCACCGATCTCCGAACCACATTCTGGACATTGAGATATTTCGTTGGCACCACCTCAATCGTCGATGAAGTAGGAGTGCTTGTTTGGGCAAACAAACCATCTACCCCCGACCACGTTATGTGCTGTCGAAGCGACTTCCTCACTCATGGCATTAATTAGTTGGGATTTTTCATGTGCAATCTTTTGACGCTCCTTTTCCATCGTTTGTTTGATTGAGTTGTCAAGGGCTATTTCGGCCTTGATATACTTGTTGTATCTTAATGCAGTGTAGATATATCTTGAACAGGTGGGACAGTCCCAGAGGCGAATAGCTGTGTTATGCAGGTAAGTATAAAAATATAATAAAAGTAATTCAAGACAAAAGGATTCGTGAAAACGAAGTATAGGGTTTTATTGTCTAGATAAAAATTAGATTTTTCTGAAAAGTTTTAGGGAAAATATACAGGTATTTATAGTTTTTCAATTGTGCGGGATTAGTAATGATATGGAAAGTCACGGATGATGATAGAAAGAAATGATGAATAATGATATGATTGAGAATCAATAAATGGAGCAATGAACATGTGAATGATGGATCTAGCATGTTCCTGAACTACTCATCAAGTATTGGATACTTGATTGAGATCCCGATTCGGATGTGAATATTCTGGAATGATTAAGTCCTCGGGACACACATGTCCACACGACATGAGGAAGCGACAGGGTTGGTCACAGCCGCTATTCTTCATTTGTATAAAGTCGGTCCAGTAAGACATTGGAGCACTCACGGCGTGGGTATGACATGTCAATTGTAAAGATTTGCCGTCGAGACGTCTATTCTTCATGTGTTCGGCAAAGTAGTTCCATAAATAATGAACTTTATCTACACCTGGCTTACCGATCACCATCAGACCATAGCGCGCACGGGTCAGAGCAAAGGGGACATTATTGACATAGGAGTTGGATTTGCCCGGTGTTGCTGTTGAAATGATAACAAATGAGCTTTCGTGTCTAGTAATTTGGTCAACAGAGTCAACCGCAATAGATGATATATTGTTGAGGAAAGAGGTGCGGCCAGGAATCTCTTCAAGAAGTATCCTGCGGATAATGTATTTTTGTTGAACAGTTAATGTAAGTATAGTGACCTGAGGGACGGGATAGGGCTGCTGAGACATATATACCGCCAAGTGAGTAACAAAACGAGCTTCATTCACTTCTGCATTTGTAAATTCGGTATGTGGACTTGTTGAGTAGTGATCATTAATGCCAGGATCTGATCGATCAGCTTGGTATTCAACATAGTAAGTACGCTGGCTAATACCATAAAGGACGTCCATGCGACGATTTTTACTATATATCTTGTTATCAATATTTGTTGTAGGAGGTGCATAGAATTGGTGAACGACAGTGGCAACTTTAGAGTGCATACGCCACTGCTCTTTCAATCGAATCATTTCTCCTCTAGATACTTCCCATCGTTCAAATAGTGACACATTTAGGTTCCGAGGTAGTTCTCCAATATTGTAATTCACGACCTTTGGTTTAGATGATGAGTCGCTGTTGCCAAACATGACGACATGTTCCACTGTTTTCTCCAAGATAGAAGACATGTCGAAATATCTAAATAAAAAAAAAATAGCATTTTAAAACATTTCTCTTTGAAAAATAGCACATTCAAACAGGCACAAATACAAGGAATGAAAAGGTCATTGTTGAGAATATTTAAAAGCACGACGATACCAGAGGTTTTCATCAGTAATCGATTAAGGATGGCAATTTCTATATTCTTGGAATGGACCGGGGGATTAAGTTTTGCTGGTTGTGTGTATACAACTATAAAAACTATGCACGGTAATTGAAAGTGAGATATAAATAGAATATGTCCCTATATGATAGAGGACAGGGAAAAATCTCAAACCAGGTAATGTATGCTATGAGCGGTAGTATCTTTAGTAATTGGCCTACTTAAAAAAAAAAAAAGAATACTCAGAGTAAAAACTCAATTTTTCCCATTGTTACCCATTCGCTAAAAACAATATTAAAGATGTAGATTTCAGTGAACTTTAAAGTTTTTATGGTGAAACCAATTGAAAATAAATGTGCCTACTTTAACAACAATAAAAAAAAAAAAAAAGAGAGAGAAAAGATGACAGATAATCGTTACGGGAAAATCAATACACCTTACATCATGTTTCTATTAACAGAACATAAAATATCCACGATAGTCATACAGTTATTCTTGTTCTTCTTACTGTGCTTTTCAGTAACCAGATCTCCCCGTGAGAAATAATATTTTATTATTAACAAAAAAATCCCAGAAAGATTTTTTTAGAAGAAAGGTTAAATTTTTTGTTTTCTAGACAATTCATTTGCGCTGTTATGACTAATCTAGCAAACTTAAATACCTAAACTCATTATCTAAACTCAAGTTGATTACAGCATCGCCTTAAGCAACATCATGCCAAGTAGAAATGCTTTTATATATCGAATATAAGCCAAGGTTTCCATGGCTACTTGTTGGTGATGACAAGTGTATTGACAGTTGATAGAACAGCAATAATCCCTCTCGGAGTGATCGGAAAAGGATCTCATAATTTTTCCTTTTTTGAAGATTAATGTCGTAATTCATCAAATTAATAGATTCTCGCGATAAACCCACAGGGGTAGCACAAAAGTCTTAGCATTTGTGTAGAAAGGGTTAAACGGATTATGGTGATCAAATATACTATTGGTCGTTTAATACCTCATTTTTTTTTTTTTGTTAGCTTGATCTCAAAAACAAAAACGCGAGCATCTAGGGTGGAAATTCTTATTGTTGGGATGGAACAGGTTAACTTGTACCTGCAGAAAAAGGGTCCAAAATTTTTTTTTAAAAAAGAGATCTTATCTATTTTTTTTTTTTAATAAAGACAAGAAGTATGTATATGTATATAGGTTTATTAATTGATAATAATAAAAAAGTACAATAAGAGTGATGTTAAACACATCTAAAAACTGTTTTTACAAAATGAAAAAAAAAAATAAACAGAGAGAGTGAAAGAATAAATACAAGATTTTACTAGTAACTGAAATCTTCACAGTGAAGTTGAACAGATTTTGAAACAACAGCATTTCTGAAGCTATCATTAAAACTAGAAGGGCCACATACTATTGAAATAGAGGTTAATTTAGTTTTTAATAATGATATCAAAGAAAACTTACCATAGACACCAGCATCTCTATCAATAGAGGCAAGTACTAATTTGGGTTGCATGCGACCAGAGTTTACGGGAATGGCCTTGGTGGATGTACCCTGACCATTCACAAGACCCTTTGTTTCATAACAGGTCTGAACAGAATTTTCCAGATCTTCTGATACCTGTTCCTGATCCACAGTCGCATTGGATGATGCTGGGACGGATGCAGCGCCGCCAGTGATATAAAATTCAATGTTCAACTTGGGTAAATGACTGTGTGTATCAAAGAAGTAGTTGATCTGTTCAAGCTCATTTTTGAACCATTCAAGCTCAAGTGGTTTGCGAACGCTCCACGAAAAATGGATGGATTGTGTCTTGAAGGGGGACGATTTCTGGATTTCTGCGTCAACCGTTCCCTCATCGTAGCGAATCAATTCTTCTGTGAGTTCACGCAATACGCGCATACCATAGGTAATGCCTGCACCTCCAGAGGCAATGACGACCTGCTCGTGTTCCTGAAGGATATCGTCTACCTCAATGGTTGAGCTACCAAAGGGTCCGCTCACAAACACCTTGATGTCCTCGTTGCCATTCATCTTCTCATAGAGACGACGAGTGAAATTGCCTCTAGCACAGACATACACCTCCAATGCATCGGTCTCAAAGTTACGCTTGCGGATACTGGTGATAGTGAATGGATGCCACTGGAAAGCGGAGATGGCAGGTATACAGAGGTTAATATGCTGTCCAATCGAATGCGCTCTCACGGGACTGGTGAGACGAATCGACACTCTTGTGCAGCCCTCAGGCAATATCTCAAGTCGAGCATTGGCAACGTGCGTCTTAATAAACCAGACACCCACCAGATTCAAGGCATAGCAGAACAGACCAGAGAGGAAGTAGCGCATCGCATAGGGTGTATGCTTGGCTGCAACACCAATAAAGACAAGTGCAAAGAAATGGGTAAATACAAAGACTTCATGGAAATACTTTCGGATGGGGAACAGACTGAAGAAGACAACAATACAGAGCGCGGTATAGGCGGTGAGTCCATAACGCACCTTGGGCAATTGGAGTTCTGACTTTAGGAATGTAGGGAACCTTGACCAATCGTGAATCATACAGGACATATGTACGGTAATACTGATAAATAGAGTCATGCCGAGTAATCGATGTAAGAAATTTAATTTGACAGAAGAGATGCCTGTTAAAAGTGCCACTACAGAGTTTTTACCAGTAGAGGCAAGTATAAATGGAACCATGGCCAATCCAAGAAAGCCTGCACGGTTTGAATTGACTGCAAGGTCGTTGTTTAGTAAAAGCAGGGGCAAAAATGCAGATATAAGCGCCAGTGCTAATAGAATCGCGCCGAGTGGTGGACACGCACCTCTAATAAGAGTGAATGAAAACAGGTTGATGACTCTAGTCTCAAAGCGTAAATATATTTCTAGAGGGGGTTGTAAACAGGCGCCAATAAGCCGTGATAGAAGGCGTTTGTTGTGTTGCTTGGATTTTTTATATGCCAATACAGCGATATGACGAACAGTCAAAAAACAGATCACAGCTGCAATAATAGTGACCAGGTTTTTGGCGTATGGTTCATTAATATTAAAAGGAGTTTCCTCCGATGACATCTCACTCATATCCATTTTGGCAAAAAATAATGTAATAAATAAATGTTAAAGATGAAATAAAAGGTATTTAGAGGGGGAACGGAGTATGCTGTAAATATAAAAGCAAAGAAGCAAAATAATAATAAACAAAAAAAGTTTATCTGATTATTTTCTTGAAAATTTACAGGTTCGCTCAAAGCGGCGACACAAAATTGGACTTCTTTTGACATAATCACCCAATGAAATTAAATCAAGGAGCGAAAAACTCTCAAAATCAAAATATTTACAATTCTATATAAAGCCAGAAAAAAAAAAGAAGGACATTTTTGTTTTTATTTATTCATCGTTCCTCTTCTAGAAAAAAAAAAATCTTGTATATTTATTTAGCCATGGTGAACTCTAGTCTTACTTTCCTCGTTGCCGCTCTTGTCTCTGCTCAAGCTGTATTGGCCCATTATCAATTGGTATACCCTGTCTCTCGTGGTTTCTCAGAGGCCATTGAAGCAAATGGCCCATGTGGTGGTTATGATATCGTTCAATCCCCCCGTACCCAGTTTCCTTTGAAGAATGGTTTTGCTGAAATCAATTCTGAGCATACTAGCTACAAATACACTATTAATCTACTTGTCAACAACAACCCCACCTCTGCTGATTTCACCTCTGCTAACCTTAAGCAGGTTGCTACTGGTTCTCGTAGCTACCCCGAAGCTGCTTGTTTATCAGTTGACCTCAGTAGTGCCAATGTCACAAGTGGTACCAATGCTACTATCCAGATTATCTATGATGCTGGTGATGGTCAATTATACCAGGTATGTCTTTTTATTATCATTATCCTCTTTGAGAGTTGTATTTAACCGCCATTTTTTTTTTTTTTTTTTACTATTAGTGTACCGATGTTGTTTTGGCTGATAACCCCAGCAGCTTCAACACCAGCCAATGTGTCAACGCAGACGGTTCTTCATCTAATACCACATCCAGCTCATCTGGCTCTTCTTCCTCTACAAGCAAGGCCTCCTCTTACACCGTTGCTAGTGGTTTAGTTGCCATGGCTGTTTTATGTGCATCTCTTATTAGCATGTAAAAAAAAAAAAAAGAAACCAGTCCATGAAAGACCTAATGCAACCCGTAGACGCGTACAAATATAAATGCAACATTTTGCACTATATAAAAATCTAAATACTGTATAATTATTCTTCTTTATTCATATATAAAATAATAAATCATCATCCTTTTTGTTTTTTTTTAATCCAGTTTTGTGGGTTTATAAACTTTTTTACCCCAATACGCAATCAACTGTAATACAAGCACACCATTTAAACCAGCAGCCAATAAATTACCAAATAGCATAAGTCGGTCATCCAACTCTGTCATAGTCGTAAAGACGCGGGCTGCACTTCCTGCAAAATAGTTCACAATAGTGAATACAGACAGCTGACCTGTTGACTTGTTGACAAAGTTTGTGTAAATCTGAGGAATTTTGCTTGCCAAACTGAGCGGAATGGTAGCCGCATAAAGACTACTTAGTACCACAGGTGGTACCAACGCTGTATCGTTTAAACAGTGTATCAAGAGAGCCAGACCAATCACGCTGGCACCCATCATACCAAACTGGCGACCAAAGTAGAGAATCAGTAGTGTAATGATGACATTCTGAATCGAAATGAACATAATCTCACCATAGGTGCTAAAGGGGTTGTTCTGGCGGAGATTGTAAGAGAGTGTAATGGCATAAGAGAGTGTCTCCAATAGATAGGACGTCAAGGAGAGACCCTGAGCAGATTGATTACGCACAATCGTCAATATCTGAGGTATCTTGACAATAGATCCTCCCAACACAATACCAAAGCCAAGTCCCTTGGAAATGGAGTACTTTATGCAATCCATATCGCCTAGATTCAGGTTTTCAATGAGTGAAACATAGCATTTTTCTCCTATAAGAGCGACAGCAGGATCGCGTAAAAGACCAGGTAATTGCATTATAGAAAGAGAGAAACAAAAAAGGGAGGATAAGGAACGATATACGCTAAAGTGCAATAAGCACGTAGATATATCAGTTACGACACGTGTCCATTCTTTATTACTACTGCAAGTCACAGTGAGCGCGAGAAAAAAAAAAAAGAGAGAGAAGAGGAAAGTTTCTCTTCACGGAGATTTTTAACACTTTAAATGTATTTGCTCCGGACGGAATAATTAAATTATTAAAAGAAAAGGGAAGAAGTTAGTTTTATTTTCTCTCTCTTTTATTTTAAAAAAAAAAGTAAACAAGGTGAGGATACGCTTTGTAATGAGGATGGTGGCTATCAAGATATGAAAAGCCACATGATATTTAAAATAGTCGATATTTACTTTATTTATTCTTATAACCTACCTAGTCATTCTCTCTCTTTTTTTTAAATTGAGTTTTGTGGGGTCATCATGTCTTACCAACAATACGCAATGCTACCCCAAACCGAGGAATCACTCTCGCACATCCTCAAACACTATGAAACCTTCAAAAAACAAAACCATGGTCAACCAATGGTGGTCGGTGTATCAGGCTGTCAAGGCAGCGGTAAGACCACACTATGTGATACGCTCGTGCATCTATTAAAAGAACAACCCCACCAGCTCCGCGTCGTCAGCTTCTCATTGGACGATGTCTACCTCACACGCCAGGAACAGGTCAAACTCGCAGAGACCTATGCCGGTAACCCACTCTACCAACAGCGAGGACAAGCAGGATCCCACGACTTGAAATTAGCCAATCAGACACTCTCGGCACTCCTAAAGGCAAATGAACAACCTGTCCCTATCCCGGCCTATGATAAATCACTGCATAGTGGAAAGGGGGACCGAGTAGACAAATCCAAATGGAAAACACCCTCCGCACCCTTTGACATTATCCTGTTTGAGGGCTGGATGGTTGGATTTAAACCGGTCTTGGATCGCAACCTGATCCAGACCAACGGACTCTCATTGGATCAGATTCGGGTACTGAATGAGCAATTGAAACCCTATGAGACTGAGCTTTACCCCTTCTTTGATATATTTATTCACCTCTCGCCCAACAAATTGGAGCAGGTTTATCAATGGAGATTGCAACAGGAGCATCATATGAAGTCAACTCGTGGTGTGAGTGGGTTATCTGATGACGATGTGCGTCTGTTTGTGGATACCTATATGCCGGCCTACCAGCTCTATCTGCCTCGATTGGATCAGGTTGGGTTTTATGGACAGGGACAGCATGGGGAGACATTGAAGCCCTATGAGGGACCAAAGCGAGCAGATGGTCACTATAGTGAGCCTGGACGACATTTAAGAATTGGATTGGATCAGGATCGTCATGTTACCAAGGTGGAGTGTATCGAGGCTTGCTTGAACAAGAAGAAGGACAACAACAAAAGCAAGGCTGTGATTGGATACAATGCTAGTAGAACTACGCGGGTGTTGATCAGCTGTGCTGTAGTTGGCGTGGTTGGATTGTTTGGATTTACTAGACGTAAGCGAATCATGGACATGATGAGTCAAATGGGGAGAAGATGGGCTCGAATGGGATAAAGATGTATTATTATTATTAAAGTGTATTATGTTGATTTTTGCAAAATCAATTTTTTTTTTTTTTTTTTTGTAAGAATGAAAAAGAGGGGGGATGGTTTTGTAAGCCACATAAAAATTCACTTGACAGAGCTATACTTTTTGTCCGACGAATTTATTTATTTTCTTTTTTCCTCTTTCTTTCTTTTTTTCCATAAATTAAATTATTTGACCACATTTCAAGGCTTTGCTTTTTTTTTTTTTTTTTTTTTTATTGAGTTTATAAACTACGCGTGATGCCACCTAAAGAATATTCTCCTGGTGATACTGTCTTTGCAAAGTTAAAGGGCTATCCTTGGTGGCCGGCAAGAGTAAGTTGTGTATAAGAAAGGAATGAAAAAAAAAATTTTTTTTTTAACAAGAATAACAATAATTAGGTAGAAGACGACAAGCAGATCCCTGCAAAGATCTTGAAACAAAAAGGTAAATCAAAAGCGGCCTTTTATACCGTCTTTTTCTATGGCTCAAGAGACTAGTAAGTATCATTTTAGCCATTTTATGGTTGGTTTTATATATATTGATTATTACCATTTTGTGTATATAAAGTGGGTTCTTTGGTCCCGATTGCATTCGGCCATTTGATCGCACTGCGGTTGAACGTGATTTAAAGGCAAAAAAGTTTAAAACAAAGGATTTGGAACATGCGATTCATCAGGCATTAGATCCCTCTTTACTCAAAGCAGAAGAGGAGGAAGAAGAAGAGGAGGAAGAGGCTACAGAGGAAATGGAGGAGGAAGAGGATGAACTGATGGAAGAGGAGGAGGGTATAAAACCTGAAAAGAAGGAACGTAAAACAACTAAAGCAAAGAAACCTGCTGCTGCCGCCACAAAATCAAATAATAATACCAGAAAGCGAACGGGAAATAATAAAAGCACTGTCAAAGAAGAGAGTGCAAAGAGAGCGCGTTTAGAGGAGGAATCGGAAGTGGATAGTAAAAAAAGAGTATGTAAAAAAAACTGAGGTTATATATATATATATATATATATATATATATATATGCTTACTGCGAATCCATATATAGCGCAAGTCACTATCGATTGAACAGGAGGAGGATATAGGATTAAGAAGAGCATCATCTACCACCTCACTTAAATCAGAGGAACCTACACATCCAAACAACTCTTCTAATGGCTTGGAGCAGTTTAAAAAGACACCGGAATATAAAAAGACATATCATTGTAGACACAAACTCCAAAAGCTGATTTATGAAAAGAGACCTGTAAGTAATATATGATAATAATAAGGAAACGGATTTAGGGCTTACTAGTATATATGGTTGTTAGGGTGAAATACCTAAAGAGGATTATCAGCGTATATCTAATGTATTAAAGGAAATAGAGGATACAAATATGACTTTTGATTTATTAAGGGTAGGTTTTACAACCATTAAGTGTGTGTGTGTGTGTGTGTGTGTGTGTGTGTGTGTGTGTACATTATAGGCTTATATATTGAATATGATATAGTATACCAAGATTGGCAAAGTATTGAAATATGGCTGTGGTTATACATTTGAAGATGATCAACATGATATCAAGCAACGCTCTGTCAATCTAATGAGGAAATGGAAGGCTGTGCTCACACCAACCTTAGAACGTTCTGCTGTTGAGCAGCAACACAAAGCCAATGGACATCATTCTTAACTTCTCTCATAATTATTACTATTATATATGTCCCTACCCCCCGCTCTCCGTTCTTCTCCTATTTTCTCCTGTTATTTTTTTCATTGATATATATACGCACACTCACACACTCACAACCCTTATTGTTTTATCCTCTCTGTCTTTTTTTTAAGCATTCTTTTGTTTAAAATGGACTCTTTTTCTTTTCTTTTCTTTTTTTTTTTTCTTCTTTTCTATGCACAACTCATATTATACAGATCATCTTTATATATAGAAAAAATAAATATATATAAAAGGAGTTGAGTAAGCAAAAGTGAGTCTTGATTCCTCCTTTGTGTATGTGTGCGACGGGATAGACATGAAATAAAGAATTCTTTTATAAAGACGAAACTACCAATCGTTTTTTCACTATCTTCTTATCGTTCGCTATAAAAGAGCGTACATATTGGTTAATAAGTTAAAGTGCTATTTTAACAGAATTCAAAATAACATAAATTGCACTCGTTTGACCAATGAAAGGCTGTGTTCTTTAAAAAAAAAAAAGTCTGTGACGATTTGTGAAATAAAAAAAGCAATTTTTTTTTTTTAAGTTTTTGCTACTTTATTATTACTTTAGAAAAAATAAAAATGGTAATTGAATAGCAAAGATAAAAACACACAACTAAACTCTTGTCTTTAGTCTATGCCCATTGCTGTCTCTTCAGAAACAAAAGATCTTTTAAAAATGGAGCGCGTCGGTATGTCTTTTTTTTTTTTTTTTTTTTGAATCAAAGTCTTGTATTCATTGTTTTTATTAAAGGTGCCCACTCACATATTCGCGGTTTGGGTCTCGATGATGCCCTTGAGCCCCGTTCCTCCTCTCAAGGTATGGTGGGACAGCTCAAGGCACGTAAAGCAGCAGGTGTGATTTTGAGAATGATTGAAGCTGGCAAGATTGCGGGTCGCGCAGTGTTGATTGCGGGTCCTCCCTCTACTGGTAAAACTGCTATTGCCATGGGTATGGCACAAGGTAAAAGATCTCTCTTTTAGAAAAAAAAAAAAAAAAAAGGGTCACGCTTTTATATATATTTACGCCCCTTTTTTTTTTTTTTTAGCACTTGGATCCGATGTACCATTCACCATGTTGGCTGCCTCTGAGATCTTTTCACTTGAAATGTCCAAAACAGAAGCATTGACTCAAGCTTTCCGTCGTTCCATCGGTATTAGAATTAAGGAAGAATCGGAATTGATTGAAGGTGAAGTTGTAGAGATTCAAATTGATAGATCTTTGACAGGTGTAAGTGTAAAATAAACAATCTCCCTATGTGGAGAGGGTAAAATGGCGGGCAAATTAATCCTATGTCTCTCTCCAATTAGGGCTCCAAGACTGGTAAATTAACACTCAAAACAACCGATATGGAGACTATTTACGATTTGGGAAACAAGATGATTGACTCCCTCAATAAGGAAAAAGTAATGGCCGGTGATGTCATTGCCATCGATAAGGCATCCGGTCGCATTTCAAAACTGGGACGTTCCTATGCCAGAGCCAGAGATTACGATGCCATGGGATCCGATACAAAGTTTGTACAGTGTCCCGAAGGCGAATTACAAAAGCGCAAGGAAGTCGTACACACCGTCTCACTTCACGAGATTGATGTCATCAACAGCAGAACACAGGGTTTCCTTGCCCTCTTCTCTGGCGATACCGGAGAGATCAAATCCGAGGTGAGAGATCAGATCAACACCAAGGTGGCAGAGTGGAGAGAGGAGGGTAAGGCAGAGATTGTGCCTGGTGTACTCTTCATTGATGAGGTACATATGCTTGATATCGAGTGCTTCTCCTTCTTGAACAGAGCTCTTGAAGATGATTTGGCACCTGTTGTTATTATGGCCTCCAACCGTGGCATCACCACCATTCGCGGCACAAAATACAAGTCACCTCATGGTATTCCAGTTGATTTGCTCGATCGTATGCTCATCATATCCACAAAGCCCTATGAGGAGAAGGAGATTAAAGATATTTTAAATATCCGTTGTCAGGAGGAGGATGTGGAGATGACAGATGATGCAAAGGATATATTGACTCGCATTGGTACAGAGACTTCACTTCGTTATGCTATTCACCTTATTACAGCTGCTAATTTGGTCGCAAGGAAGAGAAAGGCAACTGCTGTTGATGTTCAGGATATTAAACGTGTGTATTCTCTCTTTTTGGATGAAAAGAGATCGGTTCAGTATTTGAAGGATTATCAGGATCAGTACATGTTTAATGAACATAATGATCAGATGGCTGTTGATACTGCCATGGAAATGTAAAGAAAAGAACAAATATTATATAAATAAAACATGTTGAAACAAATACACAAAAAGATTTACATTATATGTGTCGATACCATTTCCAAAATAGCTATATATTTATTAATAAGTGTATATTCTAAACTATATGATTATAAAAACAAATTTGCTAATAATCCAACAAATAAGAGACCAACGAGTGGTTGACTCAATCTAGACGCGCCACTTGTCTCCTTGGATGGTACCTCCACTTTGGCTGCAGTAATCTCCCCAACATCATGTGGGAGTGCCTCGTATTTGGGGTGAACATCTGTCATGTCAACCATAACCGCACCGGGGATGGCGGCTTGGATGACTTCAGGTTCAGCATGATCAGCTGCCTTTTCTGGTTCCATGGCGGCAATTTCTGCGTTTTCAGGTTTGACAGCTGCCACTTGAGCACCCTTGGCTGATGGTGTCTCGTGTCCAGCGGGATCTTTACCTAACTTACCAATACCCCAGGGGATAGTGGCACCGTCAGGCTGCTCAGCATTCTCTGGCGCAACCAGCTCACCATCCTCTCCAGTTATCGCAAAGCGAGTTGTCCAAGCATTATCACCCTTATCTTTTTTTTTTTTTTTTAAAAAAAAAAAGTCAATATTAACTTTTTTTTATGTCATCAACAGGAAAAAATAGGTTTTTTACTTACCATTCGTAAACATGAGAAAATAGACTGCGGAGGGTGGGTGGACCTCTGGTGCTTTGAAGCTATACTCCTTCTTCTTCTTACCGTCAAGTCCCTGTTTAACAAAATGTGAATGAGATGTTTCATCTACTCTTCTAATACCATTTCTATTTCTTACAGTTGCAACATTCATGAGAAATTTCTGTTGGATATTATCACCTGTCATTAAATCTACAAAAGGGAATGAATTGAAATGAAACATAATAAAGATTTCTCTCTTACCAATTTTAAAGTCTTTCCAACCTTCTGTTATCGAAGGTTTGCTCTTATCTTCCTCTATTTATAATCGAGTATTAAGCATCCCTTTTCTATAATATATACACTCTTTTTTCTAATTTTTTTTTTTTTTACCCCAAACAATCTGATATGTTTGTCCCGTCTTCCAAACGGTTCCTGGTTCCGGATAACTGGGTGCCATACCTGCGTTTACTTGTACAATCCATGCTACAGCTGCCGTAGCTACAATTAGTTTGGCAAACATCGGGGATAATCCGTCTTCTTTTAGCTTTATATTCTTTTAAAAAAAATTTTGATTTTTTAATTCAGCTAATTTAAGAATAAACTAACAAGATCTACGATTTTAATAAAAAAAATTGAAAGGAAGAAAAAAGAAGAGAGAGAGAGATGATTAAATAATCTTTTTGTTATACATATTTTATTTTTTTTATTTAGACACTTTTTAAATTCAAGTTATTTTTTTTTTTTTTTCTGAAAAGTGTGTCACTTTTAAATTCGCTCTTTTTAATAAATCAATCGATGTGAACAATGTATTTGAAAGTGTCAGTCTATCTAGTCGTGTCCCCTTGGGTACCTCAAAGAAGAGTGTCTTTACTATCTCATTATCGATGCAATGACCAGTTAATTCAATATTCTTTAATTTATGACAGTAATAAGGGTTGTCCTGTCTGTTTATGATGAGCTGACAAAGCACTCTACCTAGATCAGGCGCGAGTGCTCGACAGTTCTCAATCACCAATGATCTCAACCGAGAATGTGATTGACAAAATGCTAAAAGGGTATCTGATGTGAGTGTCTCCACATGTACCAGCGTGAGTGATGTAATGTTGTTGGTTAAGGTCATAAACGAGGCAGGGAGCAGAGGTGTTGTTGTCAGCGTCACATGCTCTAGTTGCAGCAGACCTGAAAAATCACACTCCAGCATGAATGGAAATGACTCGATGCCGCCCATGGACAATGACCGTAGACTTGTATTGTATTTGGCAATCTTTTTTATTGTTTCCGTTTTAAGTGTGGTTGGGTGTCCTAAACAGACTGATTCAATATAGGGACAGCGTGCCATTAATCGATGCGCCTTTGGATCGACGCCATATTTATTGACGGGAGATAGATCAATGGATCGAATGAAATCACCATAACGAAAAAATGTGTCTTGTCCTATTACGGTCTTTATGAAACCCAAAAAACCTATATAACTTTTTACCCGATAATGTCTAAAAGAAAGAAAAAAAATAGTATATATAAGATATTCCATTCTCCAAATAGTGCACTTATTATGATCTACCTGTACAATACCCGACACACAAAGTAAGCCCACGTTTTGTTCACTAGAAGTGCTTTACAAACAAATCTATCCTTTCCATTTTCGCCAATTGCATATTCACAAATAATTTGTTGTAGATCCAACGGTAATTTACATAAAGACATATTAAAATAAAGAAAAAAGGAAGAAAAAAACAAAACAAAACAAAAAAAACAACGAATATTGTGATTTGCGGAAATTAAACAAACCTTGGAGACAAAAGCAAAAGTATACACATGATGCCATTTTTTGGTATGACAAGTCGCATGAATAAAAGAGAAGAAGAAAACCTTCTTTAAGTATTCTGGTTTTTCACTGGAAACAAGGTTACACACTAGTGTACTTTGTGAAAGTGAAATAAAAAATCATCAGATTTACACATATCATAATTAAGAAACAAGCCATGAATAGCAAACACACAAAAAAAAAAAAACGAAAATCAAAACCTTTTTGCATGATAAATAGAATCACACTGTATCAATACTTAGAGATGACCGGTTGTTGTTCTTTTGATACATCTTGACTTGTGCCATTCGATTATGTAAAATGGATTGTTCTACAAAACAAAACTTGTCAAGTGCAACTTGATTTTTAATTTAATAATAATAATATATTGATTTTACTCACGATTCTATATAAAATATATGGAATAAACAAAGCGCCGAAATACAATCGTTTCATTAATCGACTAAAACGGTTGTCAGTTTATTTTCACATCTGGTGGATGAAAAAAAAAAAAAACTTCTTTGTATGAGAGTGCCCCCTTTTTTTATCTATCTAATCATGGATCACTACTTTTCTTGAATCTCATTACAAGATAAAGAGTACAAAAGAGTGAACATACTGAATGGTTAAGATAGACCATCTTGATATTAGTACTTTTGAATTTCAAGAAAGGTATCAAATCATGGATTCACAAGATCTTGTGTATTTTGAAACGATTGAAAAGGTATATCATCCCTTTATATTACGAAAAAAAAAACAAATCGGTTAAGTAGAGAGATACTTGAAACCATTGGATGTTGAAAATAAATTTATATGTGAGCAAGAAAAAGCAATAACTAATAATACATTACAAAGGTATAAAAAAAGAGAAAAGGACAGATGCTATATACATTTTATGCTTCTTCCTTTTTTTCTAGTAATAACCACCATGATAAAGATGATTATTTCTATAAAATGTTGTTGTTGGAATAAAAGGCTGCGATGAACCTCCTATCCACCTTGAAAAACTCCCACTTAACCATCCACTGCTACTGTTACTCGCTTGTCGTATACTGTGTCTTGTCACACTATTCTGTCTATGGACGGTTGATGTTGATTCTAATGTGCCAAAATAGCTCTCCTCGTCATTGACCTTTATTTCGGGTATGCTCGTCTCATCACCATCATCGGTGTCGGGTGGTTGTGAATAATATACAAAGTAGATGATGATAAAGAGAAGGGCGATGAGGATCCAGCCACCGACGATAATATAGATGATGGGAGAGGGTCCAAGAGTCTGTGCTGCATTTGTATCACTCAAGACAGCGACAAGGGCAGATGTCCATAATATACAACTGAATGATGCAGTGCGGAAAAAGTTAATCTTGAAACAACAGAAAGGTTACTGACATGATTTTTTATATATCCTCCATTTCTTTTTTTTTTACCTTGTCAACATAACATGGTCTTGTTTTGATATTATAACAAATCATTGTTAGTAAAATCACCATGGATAGAATGGCACGCATACGGTTAGAGCTTGTGGTAGATTCAACCAACAAGAACACCAATGCAAGTAAAAGACCTACAAAAAGAATGAGCAAGTCCATTTTTTTTTGAAAGACAACATATATTCCTGCTTTTTTTTTTTTATTCTTACCCATGTTTTTAATAAATGCAACACTGATCGACTTGTACGCAATTTCATTCTTTGTCGGTACCCGCTCATAACTTGTCAAAAAGAGAGTCATCATAAAATAAGCAATCACATAACCCAGGATCGATAACCAGAAATAAGTCTGTCTCGAAATAGACTCGGAGTTACACCGAAGTGTTGTACTAAACTCATTCAATGGTACATTCAGTGACTGACATGCTGCAGAGCTGATAAAAGTGGTCTATTTTAAATATTTTTTTAATTTAGCAATCATCATCTATACTCCCTATCTATTGTATATCGTAAAATGCACTTACCAGGATGGGTATATAAAGTAGGGTCTATTTTAATATATAATTAAGTCAGCCACCCCATATAAAAAAAAGGAGAGATTTTTTTTTCTTTAAAACTTACAGCAACCGGTATACACCAACGTACCCAACGCGTCGGAAATTTGTAAGGATACTTGTAATTCACACAATGGATAAACAATGCCAATATCAGACTGAACAAGGTTCCTACAAAACACGTCCACAACGAATAGGTATACCAACTTGGTGTTCTCATATCGGGCATCAGCCCTCCCGCATTGAGAATAAACGAGACCAGCTCGGTCTGATCTTCGGTTCGTTGTGTATTAAAAATGGTAAATAGATCTCGGAGTGGAAATGTCATCAACTGGAAGAACTCAATAACAAGAATCAGAATTTGGATCCAGTTGGAGAGTATCTTGGGATCCCAGTCTGAGAACCGTGTATCATAGATGGCGCTGATATGTTCGTCGTCCTCGTGGAGTTTCCGTCGGTACATGTAATAGCAGCGTTGACGAGTGATAAGGTAAAGGTTGATGCAGAGCACCAGGATGAAGAGGGCGGATTGGAGGAGCGTCGAGGAGGAGGATGTTGTTGCTTGGATCGGGGAGCTGAGTGTGCCTACAAGGATGGCGAGGGCAATAATAAAGGTGAAAATGAAGATTAATGAGAAGAGGTGGTAGTATTTGGTTTCGTCTACACGTTGATGTTCATGAGAGGGTAAAGGGATGACTTGTATAGCTTGCTGTTGTTGATGCTGATGTAACTGTAACTGTAACTGTTGCTCCTGCTGCTGCTGCTGTTGTTGTTTTTGATACCTTGATGAGAATATCCGGTTCCAAAGTACAATCGCAAGACTTATCAGAGGCACCTTGAATACGATCTTTAGTTGATTGCTTAGATTATCCACCAGTAAATAGATCTCTTGCTGTTGGTCTACAGACTGATCGCCTCTTTGATCGATCGGAACCTTGTGTCTTTCTGTGTACCAAAAATAAAATACAAAAGATATGATAATGATGAAAATGATGGAAAAGAACAGCACAATGGATCCATTGTCATTCGATTGATAGCCTGTTGTTGATGTTGAGTTGTATTGCTGCTGATAGGATGCATAGCCTATCGAGTCATTGAAATCCGGCATATTTTTAATAATATATATTACCGGGAAAAAAAAAAAAAAATAAGAAATAAAAAGAAGAGAGGGTCTTTTAAGAATAAGAAAGATTATTATTATTATTTTGTTGTTTGTAAAGTTGCCTTAATTGGAACCGTGTTGTTTTTCTCTCCCTTTTTTTTTTCAAAACCCAATTTGAAAATTGAAATCCTGCTCCTTGATTTTCATTGGTGGAGAGATTTAAATGGTAACCTTTTCCCTGTACTTTTTTTAAATATTGCCTCTTTTTTTTTTTTTAAATGAAATTTTTTTATTATTGTTGTCAATTCTTTTTGAATCAGTCATAAAATAATCAACTTGAGAATATAACACCATGGAAAGAAGAGAAAGATCACTACGAGGACCAAATGCAACTACTTCAAGTAGTTCTGGAAACAATACCGGACCACTCAATGTCTCCACCTCTTTACCAACACTGACACCCGCACAAATGTACAACAACTTTGAGGAATGGATAAAGATGTGTACTGATAATGTAAGGATTTCTTTTCTTTTTTCCCACTGTTTGAATCATGCTGCTGATGACGCGTATATCCGACTTGATAGAAAGTGAATGCAACAAACTCTTGGAACTTTGCACTCATCGATTACTTTCATGAAATGACTTTTATTCGTGAGGGTGATTCCATCAATTTCCAAAAGGCTTCCTGTACACTTGATGGCTGTGTTAAAATTTATACATCCCGTGTTGATTCAGTAGCAACAGAAACAGGAAAACTTTTGAGTGGTCTTGCTGATAGTAGAGGTGACTTTTTTATTTTTTTTTGTTAAATATATTATTTTGAGTACTAATCTTGAAATATTGTATTATATTTACAAAGAGGGTGAAGATATTGATTTACAAGATGAGAATGGCGAAAGACGAACAAGAAGAAGAGTAAGAAACAGCCAACCCGTTCTTTTTTTTTTTCTTTTTTTTTTGTCATACACATCATTAACAATACCTCCTCCTCAACTAGATGCATCGTTCAGAAAACACGCTATTAAAAGACTTTTCATCTATCGCCTTAAAGAAGTTTGATTTGGATTTCAGTGTTGATCCTCTTTTCAAAAAGACATCTGCTGATTTTGATGAAGGAGGCGCAAGAGGTCTCTTGTTGAACCATCTTGGCATTGATGGAGATTGTAAAATTATATTTGATGCTTCTGATGCTACTATCGAAACAGAAGAATCGTATAAACACGAAGAAGAAGAAGACGAAGAAGAAGAAGATAAAGAAGAAGGAGAACAACACGAAGAAGAGAATAAACAAGAAGAAGAGAATAAAGAAGAAGAAAAGGAGAATAATGATCCTATGGACATTGATGAGCAGAATCCCACACAAGAAAAGGAAATGGATATTGACGAGTTGATTGGAGTAGAAAAGAAAGATCAAGATGAAGTAAAGAATGATGATGAAAATAAGGATGGCGAGCAGACTGAGAAAACAGAAGATGAATCTACTCAATTGAATGACAATTTATTGGAAGAACCAGACGCCTCACAAGCTGAGCAGATCCGCATTGAAATCACTCGTTTAAAAGGTAACTCTTTTAGTGTTACTTTTTTTTTTTTTATTTCATTGAACAATTTATCAACACATTTTCAATGTAGAGAAACTACCTAGTTTTGATATTATATCACAATTAAACATTATGCCATCACTTCATGGATACGATTTCTTCTCTGAAAACGATACTGAATTACCCAATCCCAATCTCAGCATGGAAGCCATGAATCAAGCAAACGCAAATGATAATGCAATGGATGAAGCACCACCATTCAATGGTTATGATGATTATGGTGATTATGGTGATTTTGATATGCCAGATTTTGATCAAGGTGATGACATCTATCCTAACGAGGGCGATGTACCAGTAGATCCATTTGCGGATGATGATGATGGTAATGATGAGAATGGTGAACCAAATGACGATTTAGAGAATGAAGGAATGCGTGATTTGGATGGCGATGAGAGACCATTCCAGGATCAGGACTTCTTGACATCCATTATCAACAGCGGTGAAAAGGATCTCTATAATTACTTTGATAATACACTTGTTAAGAATTGGGCAGGACCAGAGCATTGGAAATTGAGAAAGATTGCACCCACTCGTAAAGTGTTATATATACAATCGTTTTATTATTGAAAGGATGTGTGTTTATTCATCATCCTCTTTTTAAATAGGTTTAAATGATGAAAATGCTAGTGAAAATGGTGAAAAGACCAGAAAGAAATCAACTAAATCCACCTTCCAAATTGAATTCTTGGATGGAGAAGATGAAGATGAAAATATACTGTTTGAGACATCCAATAAAAAGACAGTAACCTCAAAAGAAGCAACCACACAGAAATTAGCCTTACACCTCTTACCAGACGATATCCACTTTTCCTCAAAACAATTACTACAATATTTCCTCAAGCCCATGTTCTCAAATAGACCCAAAAAAAGAAACTTTAAAAATAGCAGCAATGATAATAATAACCAAACTGATGCAAGCCCACTAGATGAACCCAATGGTTTGACACAACCTGATATTGACTTTTGGGCTGAACAGGGTGGCATGAATAACGATGTTGATATTGACTATGACGATGGTCAAGGTATCGATATGGACTTTGATTTACCTACAGATATGCTCGATGGTGACCAAAGTAAGAAATAGAAAAATAGCGCATAATATATAAATTGTATACTAATGAACTTACGATTAAATTAGCAATGCTTTCTGCTTTGGAAGACTCATCCTATTACCAAAACAACATTGACTATCCCGATCCTGAAACATCGGCACTCTACGGCGATGCGCTAGTAACAAGCCAAATGAAAAAGACAAAACCACTCTACGTCAACTATGCACGCACTGCAAAGCGTGTAGATGTCAAGAAACTCAAGGAGAACATATGGAAAGCACTCACCTTTAGGTCAGACGATGATAAAATCCAAGGCATTCAAAAGTTTACCGATATTATGCACATCTTGAAGAGAATGTATCCTGCCAAGGCGATGCAGGACATTTCCATACCATTTTGTTTCATTTGTTTATTGCATCTTGCAAATGAGAAAGACCTTTCGATTATTAGACCAAATCAGGTGGAGGAGGACGATGATGATTTTGTATTGGGTGAAACAGACAGTGACTGGTTAACAAATGAGACTGTGCTGAATGAAGTAACAATTATGCAAAATGCAGTTTAAAAGAAACAAAGTCTTCATATATAAATTAAATAAAATAAAAACTGTAAATGTAATGTGTCATTCAATTTAAATAGAGACAAAAAAGAAAAGTTTTTTTTTTTTTATTATTATTATGTACAAAGTATATATGAATATAAATAGTTGAGTTATAATGGAGAACTACCACTCTTTACGGTGATATTTGCGATCATATTTCTGGTTAATAGTAGCAAGCTTAACCTGTTCGCCATGTTGGACGTGCTGCCAAGGCTCAGAGTTTGAATGGTGGTTCCAGACAACATCGGGTGAATTGGATTGATGCTTCATCATATAGAAGGCACCACTGATTGCACTACCAAGAATCACGACAATGGGATAGATTTCAGGCTTGGAAGAGGAAAGCTTCATGAAATTGCGCAACTGGCTCATTTTTGGTTATGTGTGGTAATATAGAATGAAGAAGAAAAGGGTATTTTTTTTTGGTTTTTTATATGATTTTTATGATTCTTGGAAAACATCGTATGTTTCGATGTAATTCAATCTTGGCTATTATTGGTTCCAACTTGTCATGTTTTGCTTGGGTGGTTTCAGTTCAGCATAATTTTATGGAGAACAATGGAAGAAAAGAAAGTTGGACTCCGCTCTTTTGTTTACTTGTCTCTTTTTTTTTTTTTTAAACAAGCATAAGCTACAAGTATTATGCTTGCATACACAGAAAAGAAAGCGCGTTTCTGGTTACAATACTCGCGATAATATTCATGGTCAAAGTGAGTTTGTGTACTTTTTATACAAAAAGACGAGTAGCAAGAAAGAGTTTGAAAATAAAATTTCATTTTTAATTAATTATTATTTCATAAAGGAAGGTACAAAGTTGGCTAAAATATACTCTTTAGAAAAAAAGACTCTTCTTTTTGACTCATTCTCCTCTATAAACGTATTTAGAGCTAAGTTATCTATCCAAAGTTAAAACCACTGTTATGATGTTGATAAAACAGGGATTGAAAGGAGTTACTTTCCTTTTATTCAAGTCAAATGAAACAAACCAGCTATTACCTCATGTGTAGAAGTATGCACTTCAATAAGATCGGGGATAAACAACACAAAGGCGGGATTAACTGGTAACGATTAACGATGAGGTCAATGTTCTGGGGTCGTTGATTCAATTAGTAAACAGGTACTTTTATTTATATTTTCTGGCATGATTTTTCTACGATAACAGGCAGATCGTGGATTTGATCTTTCCTTTTATTAATATCACTATCATTGTTTAAGTAAAGGTACACTCTATGATAGTCTTTGTCGATCCTCGGTGCATCTGGAATAAGAAATAACTCATAAAACTCGAAACAACGCGTATCATCAATCAATGTCAGTAGACAAAAGAAATAAAAAGATTAACGGATTCGGACGGCTTTTAGAAAAGAAAAAAAAGAATGTTTAAAACTTGTATATAGTGAATCAGCAATCAATATTCAGATTAATGATGTTTACAATTATATTGAGGTAAATATTTCAAATGACAGTTATTATAAATACGTTTAATAAACGTAGTGTTGTCAATATGGGATATGTCATAATAGTACTTTTGTGTCGCTTTTTCTATGCATGAAGCGTCAAATCATTATCTCTTTCTCTAACTATCTCCTTTAAATCCTCTTTTTCATATAAAAAAATACATTTGATACATATATCATTTTTATTTTGCTTTACATCCACTTTGCACTTAATTTAACTTTACTCTTAGTACCAACCGATTGGGTCAAACTATTTAAATATGAGTCAAAATTTTGAAAGTGCACTTACAGGGTTTCTCGAAATTATTCGTGCACGTGCACTTGAAAAAATAATAATAATGCACGAATATTTATTTTCTTAATTTTCAAGACGTCACAGCCGTGAACGTCTACGTTCTTTCACCTATCAAGAAGCAGATTTAAAGAGTGGTTTCAACGAATAACAATTACTGCTTTTGTGAATGTCCTAAGTTTCAGTATATGGCCATCACCACATATTGCCGCTTAGGCGCCGAAACTAGCTCCGTGTTTGGCTTCTAAAGCTGATGCATTCACAACGAAAGGCAGAACGTATTGATTCTATAGTTAGATGTAGAACAGGTAACATTCAAGATGATGGTCTTGATGTAAACAGCGCTAGATAGCTCTCTGTTGCTCTTATGGCGATGGGCCTGTTTAATTATCTGACTTGGTCCAAGGCAGACTCAATCTTTTTCAGGTAATATTTACATCATTTGCATTCAATAGTTTATCTAATTTCTATGCTTTCTTTTGTATGAGGTTGGTCGTGGAAGGGTTTAATTTGCATACATGTACTGCTTTTGTGAATGTCCTAAGTTTCAGTATATGGCCATCACCACATATTGCCGCTTAGGCGCCGAAACTAGCTCCGTGTTTGGCTTCTAAAGCTGATGCATTCACAACGAAAGGCAGAACGTGTTGATTCTATAGTTAGATGTTGAACAGGTAACATTCAAGATGATGGTCTTGATGTAAACAGCGCTAGATAGCTCTCTGTTGCTCTTATGGCGATGGGCCTGTTTAATTATCTAACTTGGACTTCAGCTTGAAAAAGACTGTTTGCTTTTCATAAATGAATTTGTTCTCGGACACAAGCGTTCGGGGAATCGCTGGTATTTGGAGTTGCTGCTAAGGATATTTGATCGAACAAAATGTCTATAATGTAAAGCCCGTCATCCGCGTTATCGTCATCCTTTGAACGCTAGCTCTAGCCTAACGTAATGTCTTCTACTTACGACATGTTAATTTATCACCTGAAATAAATGCTTTCATCTATCACATATTTTTATCGTGGGAGAATTATAATATGGATATATTGTCTTCAGCGTTATAAATAATGATTGATAAATGATCCTGTATTTGGTAACATTTGACGTTTATATTACAGAGTAAATAGTACACTCCTGATCAGAAGTCACCGGCTTTTTTTTGAAAATTTAATTTTTTTTAGTTTTTGAGAAATATCATAGAACGCTTTACTTTAACCAAAATACGTGTAATAAACATATTTTGACAAAAAAAAAAAAAAAAAGGCTTTAGAAGACACAACAAATGCAGTTATCAAAAGTAAGCAGCTTTCTAGCTTTGTTAGAGGTCAAATTGTGGGCATGCACATGCTTAATGGGAAGGCGAGTCAAATCTTCACCATTTTGAACATCCCAATTTCAACAGTTAAGGACGTCATACTTCTTTACAAGGAACAAGAGGTAGAAGTACCAGCAAAACGCCCAGGGAGACCTAAGGTATTCTCTGATAGATCGAAATCGGCCATGACTCGTGCATTTCGTGCTGCACCCTTCATGCCAATCACCACTCAACATCAGCTATTCATTGCAGGTGGAATGGAATTGTCTTATAGCACATTTAGACGAAGAATGCTTGATCTGGGCTTCGGTTCTTACTCACCTGCTAAGAAGCCAGCCTTGAGTGATAGACACAAGACGAATCGTCTTAGATGGTGCGAGGAAAGGGTCGATTGGACTGCTGATCAGTGGAAATCTGTTGTTTGGTCAGATGAGTCAAGGTATACGGTTGTAGGAAACGATGGCGGCATCAGAGTTGTTCGTAAAGAAGGTGAAAGGTATATGGAGCAACATATAATGGAGACACACAAGTTTGGAAAAGGTTCCATTATGGTTTGGGGCTGTTTTTGGCACGGGGGACTTGGCCCTCTAGTTACATTAACTGGGAAGATTGACCAAGACGCATACATCGATTGTTTGTCCCAAAACTTTCTCCCTTGGTATGAAGATCTCAGTCAGAGGACCGGAAAAGAGTTTCTTTTCCAAGAAGATGGTGCTCCTTGCAGTTAATGGTGGCCACACCAAGTATTGAATTAAATAAAAAAAATAAATTTACTTAAAACACCTTACTAAAGCACTCTTTAAAATATTAACTCGTTTGGAGTACTTTTTACTATCAAGTATTAATGATTGAAATATGCTATTAATTTTGACACATAAAAAAAAATAATTAAATTTTCAAAAAAAAGCTGGTGACTTCTAATCAGGAGTGTATATCCCCAATATTTCAGAAAAGATGTCGAATTACTGATTACAACTGATACGTTTTGCGAGATACATAAAGAAGAACAAGACGCAGTAATTTCATAATTAATAAGATTGTTATCAATCATAAAACCGCTTATGCGATTTATGAGATAAAACGTTTTTATTATTTCATGATGATCACCATAATGTTGCAGGGTAATAGTCGTCCTATAAAAATACATGCTTCATAGTTGTAGCAAAAAGTAGTTTCCCTCCCGCCCTCCCGATCTACTTTTTTAATCATCTCTTTCTTCACCGCCGTCTTCCTCTTCCTCTTCTTCCTCCTCTTCCTCTGCCTCTTCATCGTCATCTTCACTGTTGTCTTCAACTTTGTCTTTCTCGGCACAACTTTCGACATCCTCATCTTCGTCATCCTTGTCACTATCATCTGGATTGCTCCAAACTACTTCTGAAATCCAGCTGGACGAGTTGAACTTCTTTATCTTCCTTGTTTCGTTTACAATTCTTTCCATTGTATCTTCATCCGCTAGTTGAGAAGTTTCATAGATTTGTTTTAGATTATCAATGAGGGTCTCCGTATTCGCAGGAGTGTTAGTATTTCAATAAGCCGCCATCTCAATTTTTTTTCTTTTTTTACCTCTATCAATGCCAATCCGTCAATCATTTCTTTAAGATTATCTTTTATTTTTACAGTGGTGGTGGGGAAACGAAAGGTTGCCATTTCTTGAAGAACATAAATACCCTTATTACCTAAACGCAAGACAAGTACATGAACATTCAAGCCCATGATTTGGAGAATTGGAAAGAGAATTTTCTTGACACTTGCAACGTCCAGATAGGGGATTGTGGCGAGGAAGTTGTTGATATGACATTTGGTGGCGAGAACTGATTTGAGGCGATCGCCGTATAATTTTGCTTTTGTAGCCTGCTTTGCTACCTCTCCGTTCATGCCGTCGACTATCACTTCTTCATGACTAAATAATAATAATCGAAGATCCAATTTGAATTTGAGATTTTTCTTGAGACAAGGATCAGAAAGAGAGTCTCCCCTATTGATTGAAGCCATTTAAATGATCATAAAAAAAAAGGAATACACTTAAGTTCTTTTGATTAATTACCAATGGAGGACGACAGAGGGGGAGCTAAAAAAAGTCTCAAACACAGGACCCCAAAATTTTATCTGGAAGTCCATTTCCGTATAATTTGCTCTTGCTTCTTTACTAAGCATCCAAGTTTTTTCTGCGTGTATTCTCAAACTGCATACACAATGATAATTAGTAAAGTTCTATATAATGAAATGTAGACATAACTTACACGTGCTCGTATATTCTCTTGATATTTTTACTTTTGAGTTCTGTAGTTTTGTAAGATTCCAACTCCGCTAGAACACGAGAGACAGCAAATCCACGTTTGATCTGAATGCAACACCTCAATCCTAGTAGTTCATAAACTGTTTCATTTATACTTAAATTACCTTGTTCAAATTTTTCAGTAAGCTCGTGATATTTTGATTTTCATGCTCGGGTTTTTCAACTATGTATCTTTCTTTAATTGCTTTTTCCACATCAGGCGAGAACCAAGTAAGCTGTGCACCAGAAGAAGTATCCGACAGATCGAAGATAATATTTTTTGACAAACTTTGAAGGTATAATATTAACAATATGATGTTTTCTCTGTTAAAGTTACCACTTACTAATAGAAATAGTCCTCCTTTTTACTTCTTTCGGCTGTCGTTGGGATTCTATCAAGAAGGCTTTCACCCAGAGTTTTAAGCAGTCCTGGAACTTTCACTTGGTCTTTTGTTGTGGTATTCTAATTTTTTTTTGTGTTTAGCAGCCACGGTAAGGAAAAAAGTGGGAGATAAAAATATACTGCACCTTTTGCTTTTTTGCTGCTGGTACAGAGATCGAATTTTCTTTATTTAAGATCTGATAAAGTCAAAGCGTGAATTACGTGTATTAATCAACTGAGATGTTTTTCATTTCTTACTGAGGAAGCTTCTTCCAAATACTGGAGCTCTATATCTGCTTGCAATGCGCTTCGCTTGTTTGTTATCTGCTTTAGTTTTTCAATGTATTCTTTGGGACCGGTGTTAGTCATGTTGATTTTTGAGAGAGAAGAGAAAGAAAACGATTAATGCCACACCACACAAGACTAGATCACTATTTTTTGCGCTCCGATTTTTTTTTTGCGTGCCGTTATTTTTTTTTTACACGCAAAAAAAAAATAACGGCACGCAAAAAAAAAATAACAGTTTACAATCCAAAACAAGTTCTACTTTTTCTCATGCATCACAAGCATTTTTCTTATCAATATCTCAATGGACTTCGATCTTCAATAGCTTCCGTATTTAAAGACTACATCCGATAGAACAACCAATAGCACAACAAGAAAACATCATTCAATTTTTTCAAGCCAAGAAACGTTCTGAAATCAAAATTCCAAGTCCTCAGCAACTGCAGACATGGAACACCGATGATCTCATAATATATATCAGGAAAGTATGGTCTGCTAATCAACAACTAGACTTATATCAATTATAACAAAAAACAATTATGCTTCTTTGCCTGGCAACAATGGCGAGATCAAGGTCAGACATTGGAAAACTACAATATCGCGATGTTCTCATAGAATCAAGTCATAGTACACCATTTTCAGTTATTATTCACTTCCGCGAAGCAAAAGAAACACAGGTCAAATCGGTAGTTTTAGGATTAATTGAAGAGCGAGATTTATGTGTAGTCCACGCCTTACACTATTTTATCCAACAAACAACGCATCTCAGAAATAATTTACCTGAAGATCACACCTTGTTTTTAGCATACCTACACGATTCAGATCAAACTGCATCAGCGAGTCCATCCACTGTAGCAACTTGGATAAAGCAAAACATGGCCAAGGCAGGTATAGACACTTCAGTATATAAAGCACATTCCATTCGGTCAGCTGCCAGTACAAAGGCTGTAGAAAAAGGCAGCTCTATACAACAAATCAAACAACATGCAAATTGGAGTCATCAATCCAACACCTTTGAAAAATTCTACTTTAAACCAAACGCACAACTACACCAAAGCACTCAAATAGTCAACTCAATTCTTACCAGAGGAAAACCTACCACATTGGAGTCCGAGTCGGAAACAATAAGGATTGTTGTAGGAACGACCAACAATACGCCAGTTGGCGGAGACGAGGACAAAAATGTGGTAAACATCCACCCTTCTTGGTTACCAACCTGGATTAAAAATCCTTTCCATTAACAAACCAATTTTATTATTATTATTCTATATCTTATCTTTTATCACTATATTTTATCCAAATCTATCACCCGCCCAGTATATTCTTACAATTGAGTTCACTATGACTTTTGAAGGTATAAAGGGAAAAGGGGATAGTCCTATATATTTTATTTTATTTTATTATAAAATTTTTATTACTGTAAAGGAAAATAAAGCGCGGCTCTTGGAGCGTTTACCACATTTTTGTCCTCGTCTCCGCCAACTGGCGAATAAGTCAAGTCCTCCAAGTTGGGCCAATCGATCAAGCACACAAAAATAAATCAAAATACATATCATACTTACATTTGATTTGAGTTTCGTGGATGGTATAAAGAGAACGGACCAAAGATTAACACAATATAAACTAATTATTTTTGCTTGTAAAAACAGGCTTAGCTAGAATGTCAATCTAAGATATTCAGAGAAACAAAGATAATATGATAAAAGTAAATTTAAACATGGAAAACTTATTTTCGTTGGATTGTTCTATGTCCATTAGATTGACTCAATCTTATAAGACTGACTCAAACAATAAGGGCTGTAATACCACTCTCCCATTCTTTCGCCACAATAAAAAATGACATTTTCAGATTTAAGAGCTCCGACCTGAACCACTCTTTTTTTTTGTAGTCATCGTTATACAAAAAAAAAATATTAGAAAGAGCTCGATAAACTCTGTCTATTGTTTTATACATTATTATAATCAATTTTGTCACAAATGAAGGTGAAAAGACTAATAAAATCAACAACTCACTTTTAAAACCCAAAAAAATGGAAGTCTTATGTCGTCCTTGAAAACCATTTTATAATCATGTTTTGACACTTTTTTCTCTCTTCTTTTCTTTCTTCTTTAGCGAACTGTCGTTTTTTCTCGGTTTCTTTTTGATGGTTTGCCATTCCCTCTGTATTCCTGCAATATTCATCAGAGATCATTTGAGTAGCATAACTGAGCAAACAGTTTGGTTTCTTCGAAGGACATGCAGTCAAACAGTCGATCAGTTGAAATGATAAAGAGCTGAGTGTACTAAAAGTAAAATATAGTATTATAAGGACAGTTATATCTTTAATCATGTGGATCTAACCAATTTTTATATTTAAGGTAACAAGTCTTTTGATAAGTTTGGATTGATTGGACGGTGAAAGGTATTTGACTATTGTTCCACCTTCATGCTTCCTAAAGTGCAAATTCTTTATTTAAGAATCCGCAGCATCCAAAGCCTCAACATCTTCGAATAATTCATAAGTATTCATTTACTTTGATTCAACTCAATTAATTTGAAGATATTTGATATCAGTTATAGGTTTTTTATTTTTTTAGTCATGTATTCGTTAAATTGCGTATGTGCCTTTACATTATCGAATACTTAAAACTTTGTAATACACATAGCAGGCATAATGTCGAATAGCATGCTACAAGGTTTTATATTCAAGTGTAATTCACCAAATTTGGTAGTACTTCATTTCAGAACTTAAAAGACCAAATTTAGTTTTGAATGTTGAATTTCTCAACTTAATTCATACAATTAGAAGAATTTGTTTTAACTCAGCGAAAAAAAAATTAAGGTACCTGTTACACTAGTACCAATGCTGTGGGTATATATACGACCTAAATTTTCAATTCTCTATCAGTAACTCATCCATTCTTTCAATTCTTTTTTTTTTTCTAGAAAGATGCAGTTCAAATTTATTGCTCTTTTCATTGCCTTTACCCAAACAATAGCATTCGTCTTTGCTGATGTCTCCAGCTATTGGGAATCCTTTACATCTTTAGTCGACCCTAAAAACATCTCTATACCCGCTATTACTCAAACTACAAGCTATGATGTTACCACTGAGTGCACATACTATACTCCTGATGCTTCTTTGATTACCATTAACAGTGCCGAATGGCCTTTAATCTGGAAAACTGCGACTACGAATGGCATGAATACATCTGCTGAATTCACCTCGCTCTATAACTCCATTGATTGGACCAAGGCGCCCAGTATCCAGGTCCGTACCAGAGATATTAATGGCAATTTAGATCTCACTGGTTACGATGCTGTAAATGATCCTGATTGCTGGTGGTCTGCCTCTGTATGTACCACGCCCAAGATTTCAGATGTCAATCCTGATATCGTGCGTTGTCCTGAGCCGGAAACCTGGGGTTTGACTTATGATGATGGACCCAACTGCTCTCATAATGCATTCTATGACTATCTCCTACAAAATAACTTGAAGGCCTCTATGTTTTATATAGGTTCTAATGTTATCGATTGGCCCTATGGAGCTATGCGTGGTGTTGTTGACGGTCATCATATCGCTTCTCGTACGTGACTTAAAAATATTATATTGTTCATATTTTGGATTCTTATAACTCATTACTTTTTTTTTTAAAAAAAAAATTAAAAATCGAATAGATACTTGGAGTCATACCCAAATGACAACCCTCACTAATGAAGAAGTTCTCGCTGAATTATACTATACTCAAAAGGCTATCAAGCTTGCCACTGGTTTAACTCCTCGCTACTGGCGTCCTGTAAGTTAAACTCTTTTCTTAAAAAAAAAAGGCTCCTACTTGTGCTACACTTAGTTAACCATTCATGGAATTATATTGACCCTATCTTATATTTTATCCTTATTTTTAGCCATATGGTGATGTCGATGATCGTGTTCGTTGGATTGCCTCTCAATTGGGATTGACAGCCATTATTTGGAACCTTGATACAAATGATTGGTCTGCTGGAACTACCGTTCCCGTCTCCACTGTTCAGCAAAGCTACGAAGATTATATTACAATGGGAACAAACGGTACCTTTGCCAGCTCTGGAAACATTGTACTTAC
Organism: Backusella circina FSU 941; assembly: GCA_025399235.1. Taxonomy (NCBI): domain Eukaryota; kingdom Fungi; phylum Mucoromycota; class Mucoromycetes; order Mucorales; family Backusellaceae; genus Backusella; species Backusella circina. The sequence goes on along the minus strand of MU622317.1, from coordinate 129,695 downwards.
TCACGAAATTACCAACGAGACCATGTCTCTTGCCCTTGACTATCTTCCTAAAATTACCTCTGCATACAAGCAGGTCATTGATGTTGCTACCTGTTATAATATCTCCTATCCCTACTTTGAAAATGTTGAATGGACCAATGTTTTGAACGGCACCAGTTCCTCCTCTGGCCCTAGTACATCTTCTGGAAGTAGCTACGTTAAGCCTAATCTTGCTTTAGCTATTTTGTTGGCCGCAGCAGTTTTACTCAACTAATTATGTTTCATTTTTTTTTTTTTTTTTGTACTTCTTGAAATCTTACAAGAACGTTACTTAATAATAATAATAATAAAAAAGTATCATTTTCCTCATATCTTTCTCATTTTTTCTGTGATTTGTACATGGATTGACAAAAGGTGTTTTTAAATCGAGAATATGCTATATTTGTATTTTTTGTACTAATATATTCATGTATTATAAGTGCGCGATTGGTAAACGACTAAGCCTTGGTTACATTTTGTTTAGGTTTTAAATTGACTAAATTGAGAAAACCAAGTGTACAACCGAAACTTTATTCACAAAACAATAAAAGACAGGATATTTGTATATTTTGTAGAGTGAAATCGTGGCATGAGGGTAAGCTTTAATGTATTGCTTTTACTTCATAATGCTTGATTTTTTGGTGACTCAAATGAGAACCTTTTTAAAACTGGCGGATCTTTCAATTGAGAAAGGATAGGCAAAGTGCTTGCTAATTTCCAGAATTGATTTAATCTTAAGTACAATATTCTTTAATTTGAATCACATGTACTGTGGGGAAAATATTAAAAAGTTTTTCTTCTGTCAAAACGAATATCAATTTTTCTTTTTTCTTTTTTTTTTTTTAAAAAAAAATACAATTCTTCTACCTTGACTGGATAACTAGTCAATCGTTCAAACACATCCATATATGTACGCAATTGCCATTTATCCCCTTCAATACTCTCGTTATTGGGAAAACTTTAACTATCTACTGTGTGCTACCAACTGCGGCAATCAAGAGTACAAATAAATCGTTGTTTCAAGTCGAATCAAATAAACACTCTGTGTAATATCTGGGAGGAAATTTGTCCACCATTGAGAGGCAGAAAACAGAGAGAAGATATGAAAATGATAATTTTTTATATAAAATTTATATATAAAACCAACAACTTGGTAGATACATACAAATAAATAAGACCAATGTTGAACGATGCCTTGCAATTTGAATTTGGCTTAGGGTTTAATTTATTTTCTATCCTATTTTTTTGAAGCTCTTATTATCACAGAGTAAATACTTTTGTATGCTATGATATCAAGATATATATCACATGTTTACTTTGTCTTGATATTTGAAGCTTATATGGAATAAGTCTATCCACTTTTGTTTGTAATACAAAAAGTGTTGCTGATGCTCTTGCTACTTAATAAATAGGAAAAATAAGGGACTTGATGTAAACAAACAATAACAAAAAGGGCTCTTCAAAACGATGCATACACTCTAAATCAACAAATAACCTATAATCTATTCTTACAATTCTATTGGTTTTATTCTTAAACATACTCTTCCCTCAGAAGGATATAAAGCTATCTTATTTCTATAGACTGAAGTCATTTCATTATTATCAAATGTATTTAATAATGAAATAGTTATTTTAAATATAGCAAGTGTGATGATGATGACTGAATAAGAGATGGAACCTATTTCCTTAATTTGTGTATTTTTCAATAAACAAAGTCTAAAAGTAGTGGTTGATTTCAACATGATGGTCGATAGTATTGTCGTGTATTCTTTGTGATTTCAACTGTATATGAAATAAAAACTATATAATTTTGGAGACTGTATAGAGAAAATTAGGTTCTAAGCACAAGAGGGTCAGTATATTACAGTTATTTAGAGTTCAGAAACACTGATGAAAGATGTTCAATACTAACTTGGGACTCAATACAGTAACAGGTAGAAACGGTTCGGTTAACTTGACTAATAGGATTAATTAACTTTCAGTAGAGTAACAATAAGCAGCTAATCAAAGTATAATTAGCAGTCAATAAGGATATGCAGTTGAGCTAAGAGATTTTCAAATTTGGAAATACTATTCGTTGACGTCTTTAAGTTATTTATTTTAATCCTTTAGCCATTTTTTTTTTTTTTTTTGAAAACGCTTTACATTTGTCTTGTACTTTTGCCCTTTTTTATGACCGAGAAATATATCTAGTTTTCTTCGTTGGTTTAAATAACGATCTTCTGACGATGAGCCTGAAAAACAGCTTTTACTTTTTTTATATCAAGGGAAAAACGTTTTGGAAATTGTAAACTTAAAATTGACGAGATATGAGCTCCCGTAACATCAAAACCAGTAGATCCATTATGTATAGAATTAATAAATATAGTCTTTTTTTTTATTAGTATTTCAAAAATGATATCACTTTCCTGAAGAAAAATTTATATTTAGCGGATGCTAAAACAATGGATATCTCTTTTTGGTAAAAACGATCTGTTATTTATTATTTTCTTAGTCATCACTTAAAAGTGAATATTGTTTATCAAACATTGAATAAAGGCAGTCCTGAACAGTTTGAGTTTAACATTAACCAATTACCATTTCTCAGCTTTTGACACATCAATCTAGGCATCCAAGCTTCTTACTTTGAAAATATAAATGCGTCTATCTCAATAAAAGATGGGTCAAGATGAAAATCCAAGATGTAATATTAATTGTACTATGCATTATACCTCCGCTTTTGTGCATTTTTTATTCAAAGGAACGAGGTGTCGTGAAAAAATTGAAACAAGCATAAAAAGTCCAGCAACATGCAAAGGAGAACGAGATTTTTGCATCCTAAACGAGGTCATTTTATTTGCAGCTCTAGTCCCAAAACCATCGGAAACTCTAAATAGCGTATATAAAATAAATTGTTTATATAGTAGTCTCCTAAAATCCACGTAATTCTCAATTTAGAAAATCAATATTCTGGTGGATGGTTTATCACTCTTTTTGAAGAAAGACAAAACGCCAGAAAAGATCCATAAAGTCTGATTGGCCAAGATTTAAAAAACGATAATGCAAAAAAAACAATTGTCACAAAACAAAGTCACTACAGGCTCCCAGCATTTCAACCACCATGTTGTCCACAAAAAAAAAAAGGCCCTGTTAATTCCCTTTCCTCTTCAACTTAATTATTACTAAATAAAAAATGGCTTCTCACTTGTTGCGTAACTCCCTTCGTGCTATTTCCCGTCCTGCTTTTGCAAAGACCTTTTCTGCTGCTCCTGTTCGCCACATGCCTTCCATGGCATTAACTGCTACTCGTGCTTTCTCTGCTGGTCTTCCACGTTTTGGTAGTGGTGCTGGTAGGTTTACTTGAAGGAGGATATACAGAAATAGTATATATAACACATGTTATCATTATAGTTGATGCCGATCTTTCTCATAAATTGAGTGAAGAACTCCAATATGAACAGTCAAGCGAAGAGGGTGGCCAACCTGAATTCATCAAAGAGTTCTTGGATACCAACTCATTCAAGGTAAAATTAACATCAAAATAAATTGAATTCAATTTTAGAGTTTAAAAAAACATTGTGATTAATAAATAAATTTATAGTTGGAGGATAAGGCCGGTGTCGATGAGGTTACTCTTACTCGTACTTTTGGAAACGAAAAGTAAGTAAAAGCTATTTTTATTTTTGGTTTTAAGTGCATACGATTAACAAATAAAACTAGGATTCGTGTCTTGTTTTCCATTTCTGATATTAACAGCGCAGCTGCTGACGACTTCCTTCATGAAGATGATATGGTTGGAGAAGAAGGTGAGGAAGATGCTACATCATTCCCTGTCCGTGCTTCCGTAACCATCGAAAAGGTAGGCTTGTTTTTCCGTAACTAGAGAAAAAAAGGAAAAGATCTAAAAAGGAAATGGTTAATTTAGGATGGTCAAGGTGCTGTTACTATTGACACTGTCGCCCAAGACGGTGAAATTGCTGTTGAAAGCGTCATGTACTACAAGGATGGAAAGTTGGCTGATGACCAATCCGCTGAAGCTGATTGGCAGCGCAGAGGTCTTTACATTGGCCCCCAGTTTGCTGAATTAGACCAGGTAATTTTTAATAAAAAATAACAGAGATGAACATATGGCTAATCGCTACTATAATAGAACCTCCAAGAGCTCTTCGAAAAGTACCTTGATGAACGTGGTGTTAACTCTGGATTAGCCAACTTCTTGCCCGATTATGTTGAGTACAAGGAGCAGAAGGAATACATTCAATGGCTCCAAAACATGAAGGGCTTTATCGCTGCTTAAATTTGTTGATCAACAATAACTTAGAAAGCGATAACATTAACTTTTGTATCTGTAAAATAATAAACATTAAATCATTACTATTATCAAATATTTCCTTTTATTTAAACGTTATTATTGTTAAAAGTAAGAAAAAAGCAAATATAAATGATATATCAAACCTTCTATTATTTTTTCCGTCATCCAAGTTTCAGGTCAAAAAGTAAATACCATGAAAGATATGCGTTTATTTAAATATTTAATTCACCAAGTCATTTTGCTACTATTTAGTAGAGATGATGCCATTGATAACCTTATGTCATTGTTTGTACCTTGTTTGTTTAATTCATGAGTGAGTATTATCACTTTGTCTGCATGAATGTATTTCTCAGATGTTTTAATTTCCGATTCTTCGTAGAAAATACAGAACAGATAATCAGGTCCATGAGTTACACGCTTTAATAGCAACAATGGATGGTCTTTTTTTTTTTTAGATATTTAAATATATTTCTATTTATATGAATACAATTGGTAAACTTTCTAATCAGCATATTACTATTTCGTAAAATATCGCGCCTTTTAATACAAATTAGTTTTACGTGCATAAATAAACACTGTTTATTTTAACTAGTCTCTTCAAATATTACAAATATTCTCTCTTTTTTTCGGTTTCTTTTTTTTCTCCTTTTCCTCTCTTTAATTAAGGAAAATGTCAGATACCAATTGGTGTACCTTTTGTGATTGCGCTGTTGATCCGTATGTGGTAATGAATCGATGAATAATCCAAACTAAAATGTAGTCTAATTCCTATTATAATCTAAAAAGAATTCAATTTATTGTTCAGAAGAGTGCTTTAAAAAAGATTCAAAAACAATACAGCGACACCAGCAACATGTAAAGACATCATCATTTTACCGCGCTACAAGTATGCCACATCGGTACATACATAGCACACTTAATCCTAGTAGCAAATATCGCAACAACTATACAAGTAATAATTGCTTCATGTCTTTATATTTCGGTTCATTGTCATCAGATAGGAAATCAAGTCCAACGACAACACAGAATCTGTCTCCTAGAATTGCGAAATACGGGAATCGATTTCAATCAATAGAATTACCTAACATAAGATCTGTATTTAGTTTTGATGATAATCACTATCTTCATCGTCGACAAAAAACACATCCCAAGAAAATGATCTAATACGCTACCATCATGTGTTATCTTAAATATACAGCTACAAAATAATTAGAAAAAGGAAGAGTCAACGATACAAAGAATGGCTGGTAAATAGTACTAGTCATAGCCAAATGTGAACTTGCGTTTACAAAATGTTAAAGACCTTCCAGTTAAAAAAAACATGTATTAAAAATATATTAAACCTATTTATAAATTTAAATTTTGTCCTGCACTTCAAATAAACTAATTCTATATCATTTTGTTCATAAATATACTAAATATTGAATAAAATGAAAAATAAGGTAGAGTGTTAACATTTTAAGCTTTCAAGAATTAATTATACGGATTTAATTCTTCCTGTAAAAGCATAGTTAAAGTATTTCCTCAATATTTATAAGATATGTTGGTTCAAATTGTTACTATTATTAATGCAATCTGTATTTTTTATTTTTATATTCAAACCTTTTACAGCCTCATCATTCCTCTGAATAAGATAAAATTTATATTATGTAGCATTTCGAAGTAAGGAAATAATAAAACTTTCATTTCTACTGCTTAAAGAGTACAAAGCATTGATAGTGCACGGACGCTCTCTTCTTATCATTCTTTTTACCAATATTAATATTTACATATCTCATAAAATTGCATCGCTATGCCTTTTTAATAATAGTATTTCCAAAAGGTAACTATTTAATCCTAAAAATGGCATTAACGTAATGCAGTAGCATTATCAACATAGCAGATGAGAAAAAAAAAAAAGGCGCTAAATATCCATTATGTCTTTAATGCATCGTCTGCTTGAAAATTACGATAGATTAAAAAATTGTATTAATTAATTGTTAAAAATGGCAGAATTATGTATTTACCAATCAAAACCAAATAATACTTCTGGCTGCAAATGCATGCAGAAATTTTGTTTCAGAACCCCTCTCAGAACGATCTCAGGGGGAAAGGCGGTTTTTTTTTATTGTCATTCAGAATCAAATGTGTTGCTATCTTTTTCAAGAAAATGACTTTTTTTCTCATTTATTTGACAACTTTTCTCATTTTCTTGAAAAAAAACAGTAGCCTAAAGTAATTAACACCAATGTTTTTCCTAAATCTTCTTTAGATCTATAAAAATCCCTAGCAATATTTGATAAATCCAAGGCGCATATGAAAATATATAATGATGAATATTTGGCGAATTACAATCGGAACTATTTTAAATGATAGGCATCATCAAGTTAAAAGTTTAAAAAGGCTAATAGGTATAGTTTTTCTTTTTCATAAGACCAATAGCCTACGCTGTAACACTTAAAGTACCAATTTTTGCTAATATATTGAATTTTATATTAGTATCCATCGTCAATTTTTAATAATAATTTAAACCAATTAGTTGATTTACTCTAGTTTTTTCTGTTGTTGTTGCAGAATACAAGTTCAGGCACTTTTACTCTTCGAGAATATGGTTACACATGCGTACGCTTAGCCCAATTTATACATAATGTTTTTTTAATAAATAATAAACAACAAAGCGGCAAGTTGCAACCAAAAATAACTGTTTGGGCGCAACCGCGTAAAATAATCACATGTCGTAGCTTTTTCTACGCCAAACTCAGTAGGTGAATACGTCAATTTTGTATCGCTTACCATATAAGGTTCTGTTTCAGTGAGCCCAACACAAATGATTACTTTTCATTGAAAGTATTTATTGAAAGTATTGATGTATAATTACAATGAAATGAGCAAAATATGAAGTATCGGATAGAAGGAAATAAAATGGCCTATTAACCGAGTGCAAACAGTTGTACAAAAAGTCAAAAAGTACCTTGACAATACAATTGTTCTTTGCCTTCTATTATTTCTTCTATCTCATAATTCCATTCGTCTAACGGCGGGAGAATGGGATTCAGAGCACGACTAGACGTATTAGATACTACTCGTGTAGTAGATGAAAATAACCACTACAAAAATAATAGTAAAAGGTTACAATACAAACAACTTACATCAACCACAGGTTGACAAATGTCAAATGATGTATGACGTACTCTTGGTTACGTGCTTATTTTTTATGCAAAAGCAGGATTATAACCACCCTATTTTTAGTCCAAAATTCGATGTAATTCTGTGCAAGTCATTCGGTAAAAATTCTTAATTAGGCAAGCCATCCAAAAACATAAAAAGGAGCTCGTTAAAGGTATAAAAAGGGGTGGCGTTCAGACTCTTTTCTTTCTCATACTCTTCAAAAAAGAATACTAACTAATCATGTTTACCAAAAACCCTGCCGGAACTCTTAACGTTACAGTCAGTAAGTTAACCATCCATGATATTGGCTTACTAGATGGATACAGTGTTTATCAATACTAAGGTATTTCTCTTTTTTACTAAATAGTTGAAGCTCGCAAGCTCCATGGTGAAGACTTTATGGGAAAGAATGACCCCTTTGTGTAAGTTATCTGGATATAGATGTTTAAAGAGGCGATATTGTTATGGGGTGGATGTTAACTTTTTGGTTTAAATAAACTATTTTAGAGAACTATGGATTGATGATGACTACAAGCAGCGTACCACCGTCATTGAGAACAATAACAACCCTGTTTGGAACCAGACCTTTACCTTCAACATGGCCGAAGGTCATAAGCACAAGCTCTACCTTAAGGTTCTCGACAAGGATCTTGTTGGCACTGATACCATTGGCGATACCAAATTTGATTTCGAGGACGCTTTCAATGGTAACCCCATCGATACTTGGTAAGTATTTTTGTTCTTTTAAAAAGTGGTGTAATCGTTCATTCACGAGAGTAACCTTAAATAATGCGTGATTAAATAGGGTTAAATTGCCTGCCAAGATGGGTTTGAGCAGCCATGGTGAGGTTCACCTTTACGTACAATTCGTTCGTCAATAATTCCTTATAGCCCTTTACTCTGTTTAAACATATAATACTTGCAGTAGCTTTGTATCTGTAATCACATTTCTAAATAAAATCAATGAATGAAAAAAAAAAAACAAAAAACAAAACGCTTTCTTTTTTTTGGTTGTATCATTAAAAAACTTTATTTGAAAAGTATCATATCTTTAATCGAGCTTACAAACCACTAATAACGACTGAATAAGGATGGCAATGGGTAACACCTAAGAAAACCTTGGCTCAAATCTAGCACAGGTAGATATGTCTAAAACCAAACTGACTCCTTAATTTAGAAATTAGAAATAAAAATAATAGAAACACCAGGAGTAACATACGACTAATGCCAGACGGCGTTTAAGCATATTCTTAAAATGTGTTCTAAAAGAGTTCTAGACAAACTCTATTTGTTGATCCATCATACATTTTTTTTTTTAAAAAAATAGCCATTACACATGAAATGCTTTAACACAATACAAAGTTTTTGTTTGAAAGTCGGAAACACATACATATATATATATATATAGATTTATTAATTGCTTGCAATAAATAAAGAGGAAGGAAATTAAACATGGAGAAGAAGGGGATATACGAATGATTAAATGCGGCTCAGCCGTATTTGATGATCAATGCTTTTGTTTATGCTGGTTTGTGTGTATGGGATTGTATATTTTTTCAGTGATTTAAAGACCGCCACCACTGCGACCTACATCGACGAGACCAAGACCATTGTTGACTCTTCTCCATTGCTTGCGACCAGCTTCGTCGATACCACGAACAGTCATTAATTCAGAATGTGCTTTGGTAGGCTTAGCACTTGCACGAGCGTAGGTAGCGTAGCCAGCGAAGGATGTAACGGGAACGAGAACAATTGAGGCAGTACGAGGAGCGAACATTTTTATTGATTTATTTAATTGCTTGTTTGTTTAAGAAAGAATAGAGAATATATTTGGTTTATATATTATTGTATAATAATAAAAAAAAATGGGGAAGTTGTCAATTTGAAGGGTTTATATACTAATTGCTTAGATAAGGTTACCCTTGATTAGCACTAATTTTAAGTAATGATGAGACCCTAAAAAACATTAAGTATCCGCTTGAATATTAGCTATGACGTTTTACTAGCCAATAAAAATTAAAAATTTTCAATAGTTTGACGTCGCCGTTATCACTAGCTTTATCGGAAGCCTACATCTTATTAATAAAGATAAAGTCTTTTGATTGATAACATGTGTTTGGCTAGGTATATAAAAATAAATAAAACAACTAAAGATATCGTAAGATCGAATTCCATTGTAAATCAATGATAGTAAATCAAGCATTTTTGCTATTAATGATAGGCCATTGTTGAAGAACATACTTAGATTTATCAGGATCTTGCTAACTTTCATATTTTCGCAAAGCTCCTCAGAAAAGTTGACTTGTAATAAGCATAGTATTATGTATAACTCTTCATTTATTTAATAGTTTTTATATTTAAGCTAACTTTATACCATTTTTCGACATCACTATGCTTGACATGTCCTACCAGTCGGCTGTCGGCGTTGAAGTTTGTTGATGAGGCCAACACTTTCCGGATTGTAACGAAATGGAAAAATGTTCTATTTACGCGGGATTACATTTTGTCAAACCAATTTCTTTTTTCTTTATGAGTTTTTCATGTCTTTATTATAAAAAAAAAATTGAATATCCAAGGAATCTGAATGCTTAAATCGAAATTATAAATTCTTTAAGGTAAATCGAAGGTTTTTCTTGTTTTTTTCACATGTCTGTAACTTTAATATGTCTTATACAAAGTCACATACATGTTTAAAAATATCTCATAAGTGTATTCTTATATCGAAACATATCTATACCCATCAAACTAGTCGGTTTTTAGTGATTTTGTTCAAATCACAAATATTAAGAGTCGGAACGTTAATTTTTTTTATAGTGGGATAATTCAATGTAAAAGAGGGGAAGACTTCCAAAAATGAATAAAACGAAATACCTGAACGGAGTGACTTGAATATTATCATTCATAATATATTCCATCTGAATGTCTATCCTTAGTACCATTAAACTTTAACTACTAGATCAAGACTAAAGGCGTTTTTATAGTCAGAATATTATCATTCAAAATATATTGACTATAAAAACGCCTTTAGTCTTGATCTAGTAGTTAAAGTTTAATGGTACTAAGGATAGACATTCAGATGGAATATATTATGATACTATGACCTATGTTGTATTTCTAAACGGTAAAATAAAACAAAGTCTCTGCTTGATTCAATGTACTGATTACGAAATTAAGGGTTTCTTCAGCAAACGTGTGGCTTTTTTTTTTTTTTTTTTTTTTTTTTTTTTTTTTTTTTTTACATTTATAATGGTTGTAACACGATACCATTTCACTTAGAGAAACATATGTCATTTAGTTATTGGACTCTCTATCATGATAGTATGAACTATTAAAGAACGTGATGCCAATTTAGTACATGGTTTTAATCAAGTATATCAAATGGGAAGGTTTTTTTTTTGAACATCAGCAAACTCTAAATAGCTCAAACAGAATTTGCTTTTACGGGCTTTACGCAAAGTCAAAGGAAAGACTTTTTTTTTTTCTTGATATCCACTATTCTATTATTGGTTATTTAAACTGATAATGGTATTTAATAGTTAAATTATAATAAGCTATCATCAATATAAACTTAAGAAAAAAATTAGGACGCATTATAAAATAAAAAAGATCGGATAACTATCAGTTTAATAAAAACAATCTTCTCACGTATATTATTATTGTTGTTGATAAGAATTAAAATAGGAATTCAATAATCAGTGATAGATACGTTTTCATGCATATTCAACCTCATTATGCTCTGTTGCGGCACTTCAATGTTATTTAATTGACACGGGGCCCACGTCTCCACTTCCTTCGAGTTTATACCTGATATGGAAATTTTGATTTACAAATCTATCTTAAGAGTAGTTTCGACCCGCTTCTCTATCACTGCGGGTCGGAACTCAATAGAAAAGTATTTGATACAGGAACTGATTTCATAGATAAACCTTATTTACAATGCCATGAGGTAATTGTCTCCACTTTTTAACACCAAGGTGGACTTTGAAAAATCATTTGGACCCGAGAAAACATAAAATATCTGTTAAAAAAGCTGACGTGATTACCAGATATAGAATAAGAAGCCACTACAGTGCTTCCACTCTCAAATCGAACATTTTTTGAACTCGGTGGTGCATTTTTCGAAAATGAAATGGAACATTGAACCAATTACATTACAACAAAATTAGAACTTAATTTGGAACACACTGTGAACCTCAATCTAAACACTTTTTGAACTTGATACAGTGGACGTGTATTCGTTACGATAAATTAGCTTTGATCTTAATTTTTTTATATAAATAATAGATGCAATAACATGAGCAGGGCATTTATTTAGCAATTACAATGCTACTTGATGATATAGAAAAAGAAAGAAAGAAAAAATAAGAGAAAGAGGGGCGTTAATTGTCTCTTATTACTGATCCAATAGAAGGGCAGCTTTTGGATCTTTTGGTTTTCATGACAAGTATCCTGAAAAACAATAAAAATAGGCGAGTTCCACACAAAACATTCTAACTTCCATTTCCTATAAACATACATAAAGGGTTGCTAGAAGTTCCTGTGGTGAAATACCATATAAATTATGACTGTTTAAATTATTATGTCATTGATCAAGATAAACTTGACTATGAAAACTAAGCCTTCTGTATATACCAAATATAATATGATAAACAACCACCTCGCATGTAGATTGGTGTAACCTTATGGTATCCATCCCATCAATTAGTTGGATTATGAAAAATGTTACATTGGCAGGACCACGATTTGTGACGGTAGGTAAATGGGCTGTAGGCCGATGTTCGCACCATTACAGTGGGAGACCGCAACACCACACTTCGCACAAATATTAGAAAAGCCAATAGAAAATCATACTTTCAGCAATAAACAAATAGCAAAAATTTGCTTGTTAAATAACATACCGACCAGCAGTTATTAAAAATAGCGATGAGCATGGGAGAATTATGGCTAAAAGAACAAAGCATTATTTTTTTTGCTTGGAAAAGAGTGATGTAATCAAAATTAAAGCAACTACCATTCTACTTAAGTCCTATCAACACACAAGCAGGTATGAACAGGAAGAGACTCGAGATATATTGGTATAAACATAAATAGCTAATCAGAACAGTGATCATTGTTAATCATCCACAAATGAATCTTCATTATGCAAATCTCTTGATTGTTC